>CANQJN010000006.1:0-91000 GCA_947623535.1 Coelioxys conoideus | reverse complement strand
GCGACACTTGGTATGGCATATAACTAGGTTCAGAGAGCTCTGTTCACAGCAACAACGAACATCGGAATAGCTCGAACAGTAACCGAGATACTAACATGGGTGGTCTGTATAAGCGCGGCTATGATACTTACAGCGACACTTGGTATGGCATATAACTAGGTTCAGAGAGCTCTGTTCACAGCAACAACGAACGTCGGAATAGGTCGAACAGTAACCGAGATACTAACATGGGTGGTCTGTATAAGCGCGGCTATGATACTTACAGCGACACTTGGTATGGCATATAACTAGGTTCAGAGAGCTCTGTTCACAGCAACAACGAACATCGTAATAGCTCCAACAGTAACCGAGATACTAACATGGGTGGTCTGTATAAGCGCGGCTATGATACTTACAGCGACACTTGGTATGGCATATAACTAGGTTCAGAGAGCTCTGTTCACAGCAACAACGAACGTCGGAATAGGTCGAACAGTAACCGAGATACTAACATGGGTGGTCTGTATAAGCGCGGCTATGATACTTACAGCGACACTTGGTATGGCATATAACTAGGTTCAGAGAGCTCTGTTCACAGCAACAACGAACATCGGAATAGCTCGAACAGTAACCGAGATACTAACATGGGTGGTCTGTATAAGCGCGGCTATGATACTTACAGCGACACTTGGTATAGCATATAACTAGGTTCAGAGAGCTCTGTTCACAGCAACAACGAACATCGGAATAGCTCCAACAGTAACCCAGATACTAACATGGGTGGTCTGTATAAGCGCGGCTATGATACTTACAGCGACACTTGGTATGGCATATAACTAGGTTCAGAGAGCTCTGTTCACAGCAACAACGAACATCGGAATAGCTCGAACAGTAACCGAGATACTAACATGGGTGGTCTGTATAAGCGCGGCTATGATACTTACAGCGACACTTGGTATGGCATATAACTAGGTTCAGTGAGCTCTGTTCACAGCAACAACGAACATCGGAATAGCTCCAACAGTAACCCAGATACTAACATGGGTGGTCTGTATAAGCGCGGCTATGATACTTACAGCGACACTTGGTATGGCATATAACTAGGTTCAGAGAGCTCTGTTCACAGCAACAACGAACATCGTAATAGCTCCAACAGTAACCGAGATACTAACATGGGTGGTCTGTATAAGCGCGGCTATGATACTTACAGCGACACTTGGTATGGCATATAACTAGGTTCAGAGAGCTCTGTTCACAGCAACAACGAACATCGGAATAGCTCGAACAGTAACCGAGATACTAACATGGGTGGTCTGTATAAGCGCGGCTATGATACTTACAGCGACACTTGGTGTGGCATATAACTAGGTTCAGAGAGCTCTGTTCACAGCAACAACGAACATCGGAATAGCTCGAACAGTAACCGAGATACTAACATGGGTGGTCTGTATAAGCGCGGCTATGATACTTACAGGGACACTTGGTATGGCATATAACTAGGTTCAGAGAGCTCTGTTCACAGCAACAACGAACGTCGGAATAGCTCGAACAGTAACCGAGATACTAACATGGGTGGTCTGTATAAGCGCGGCTATGATACTTACAGCGACACTTGGTATGGCATATAACTAGGTTCAGAGAGCTCTGTTCACAGCAACAACGAACATCGGAATAGCTCGAACAGTAACCGAGATACTAACATGGGTGGTCTGTATAAGCGCGGCTATGATACTTACAGCGACACTTGGTATGGCATATAACTAGGTTCAGAGAGCTCTGTTCACAGCAACAACGAACATCGGAATAGCTCGAACAGTAACCGAGATACTAACATGGGTGGTCTGTATAAGCGCGGCTATGATACTTACAGCGACACTTGGTATGGTATATAACTAGGTTCAGAGAGCTCTGTTCACAGCAACAACGAACGTCGGAATAGCTCGAACAGTAACCGAGATACTAACATGGGTGGTCTGTATAAGCGCGGCTATGATACTTACAGCGACACTTGGTATGGCATATAACTAGGTTCAGAGAGCTCTGTTCACAGCAACAACGAACATCGGAATAGCTCGAACAGTAACCGAGATACTAACATGGGTGGTCTGTATAAGCGCGGCTATGATACTTACAGCGACACTTGGTATGGCATATAACTAGGTTCAGAGAGCTCTGTTCACAGCAACAAAGAACATCGGAATAGCTCGAACAGTAACCGAGATACTAACATGGGTGGTCTGTATAAGCGCGGCTATGATACTTACAGCGACACTTGGTATGGCATATAACTAGGTTCAGAGAGCTCTGTTCACAGCAACAACGAACGTCGGAATAGCTCGAACAGTAACCGAGATACTAACATGGGTGGTCTGTATAAGCGCGGCTATGATACTTACAGCGACACTTGGTATGGCATATAACTAGGTTCAGAGAGCTCTGTTCACAGCAACAACGAACATCGGAATAGCTCGAACAGTAACCGAGATACTAACATGGGTGGTCTGTATAAGCGCGGCTATGATACTTACAGCGACACTTAGTATGGCATATAACTAGGTTAAGAGAGCTCTGTTCACAGCAACAACGAACATCGGAATAGCTCCAACAGTAACCGAGATACTAACATGGGTGGTCTGTATAAGCGCGGCTATGATACTTACAGCGACACTTGGTATGGCATATAACTAGGTTCAGAGAGCTCTGTTCACAGCAACAACGAACATGGGAATAGCTCGAACAGTAACCGAGATACTAACATTGGTGGTCTGTATAAGCGCGGCTATGATACTTACAGCGACACTTGGTATGGCATATAACTAGGTTCAGAGAGCTCTGTTCACAGCAACAACGAACATCGGAATAGCTCGAACAGTAACCGAGATACTAACATGGGTGGTCTGTATAAGCGCGGCTATGATACTTACAGCGACACTTGGTATGGCATATAACTAGGTTCAGAGAGCTCTGTTCACAGCAACAACGAACGTCGGAATAGCTCGAACAGTAACCGAGATACTACCATTGGTGGTCTGTACAAGCGCGGCTATGATACTTACAGCGACACTTGGTATGGCATATAACTAGGTTCAGAGAGCTCTGTTCACAGCAACAACGAACATCGGAATAGCTCGAACAGTAACCGAGATACTAACATGTGTGGTCTGTATAAGCGCGGCTATGATACTTACAGCGACACTTGGTATGGCATATAACTAGGTTCAGAGAGCTCTGTTCACAGCAACAACGAACATCGGAATAGCTCGAACAGTAACCGAGATACTAACATGGGTGGTCTGTATAAGCGCGGCTATGATACTTACAGCGACACTTGGTATGGCATATAACTAGGTTCAGAGAGCTCTGTTCACAGCAACAACGAACGTCGGAATAGCTCGAACAGTAATCGAGATACTAACATTGGTGGTCTGTATAAGCGCGGCTATGATACTTACAGCGACACTTGGTATGGCATATAACTAGGTTCACAGAGCTCTGTTCACAGCAACAACGAACATCGGAATAGCTCCAAGAGTAACCGAGATACTAACATGGGTGGTCTGTATAAGCGCGGCTATGATACTTACAGCGACACTTGGTATGGCATATAACTAGGTTCAGAGAGCTCTGTTCACAGCAACAACGAACGTCGGAATAGGTCGAACAGTAACCGAGATACTAACATGGGTGGTCTGTATAAGCGCGGCTATGATACTTACAGCGACACTTAGTATGGCATATAACTAGGTTCAGAGAGCTCTGTTCACAGCAACAACGAACATCGGAATAGCTCCAAGAGTAACCGAGATACTAACATGGGTGGTCTGTATAAGCGCGGCTATGATACTTACAGAGACACTTGGTATGGCATATAACTAGGTTCAGAGAGCTCTGTTCACAGCAACAACGAACATCGGAATAGCTCGAACAGTAACCGAGATACTAACATGGGTGGTCTGTATAAGCGCGGCTATGATACTTACAGCGACACTTGGTATGGCATATAACTAGGTTCAGAGAGCTCTGTTCACAGCAATAACGAACGTCGGAATAGCTCGAACAGTAACCGAGATACTAACATGGGTGGTCTGTATAAGCGCGGCTATGATACTTACAGCGACACTTGGTATGGCATATAACTAGGTTCAGAGAGCTCTGTTCACAGCAACAACGAACATCGGAATAGCTCGAACAGTAACCGAGATACTAACATGGGTGGTCTGTATAAGCGCGGCTATGATACTTACAGAGACACTTGATATGGCATATAACTAGGTTCAGAGAGCTCTGTTCACAGCAACAACGAACGTCGGAATAGCTCGAACAGTAACCGAGATACTAACATGGGTGGTCTGTATAAGCGCGGCTATGATACTTACAGCGACACTTGGTATGGCATATAACTAGGTTCAGAGAGCTCTGTTCACAGCAACAACGAACATCGGAATAGCTCGAACAGTAACCGAGATACTAACATGGGTGGTCTGTATAAGCGCGGCTATGATACTTACAGCGACACTTGGTATGGCATATAACTAGGTTCAGAGAGCTCTGTTCACAGCAACAACGAACGTCGGAATAGGTCGAACAGTAACCGAGATACTAACATGGGTGGTCTGTATAAGCGCGGCTATGATACTTACAGCGACACTTGGTATGGCATATAACTAGGTTCAGAGAGCTCTGTTCACAGCAACAACGAACGTCGGAATAGCTCGAACAGTAATCGAGATACTAACATGGGTGGTCTGTATAAGCGCGGCTATGATACTTACAGAGACACTTGGTATGGCATATAACTAGGTTCAGAGAGCTCTGTTCACAGCAACAACGAACATCGGAATAGCTCGAACAGTAACCGAGATAGTAACATGGGTGGTCTGTATAAGCGCGGCTATGATACTTACAGCGACACTTGGTATGGCATATAACTAGGTTCAGAGAGCTCTGTTCACAGCAACAACGAACATCGGAATAGCTCCAACAGTAACCCAGATACTAACATGGGTGGTCTGTATAAGCGCGGCTATGATACTTACAGCGACACTTGGTATGGCATATAACTAGGTTCAGAGAGCTCTGTTCACAGCAACAACGAACATCGTAATAGCTCCAACAGTAACCGAGATACTAACATGGGTGGTCTGTATAAGCGCGGCTATGATACTTACAGCGACACTTGGTATGGCATATAACTAGGTTCAGAGAGCTCTGTTCACAGCAACAACGAACGTCGGAATAGCTCGAACAGTAATCGAGATACTAACATGGGTGGTCTGTATAAGCGCGGCTATGATACTTACAGCGACACTTAGTATGGCATATAACTAGGTTCAGAGAGCTCTGTTCACAGCAACAACGAACATCGGAATAGCTCCAAGAGTAACCGAGATACTAACATGGGTGGTCTGTATAAGCGCGGCTATGATACTTACAGCGACACTTGGTATGGCATATAACTAGGTTCAGAGAGCTCTGTTCACAGCAACAACGAACGTCGGAATAGGTCGAACAGTAACCGAGATACTAACATGGGTGGTCTGTATAAGCGCGGCTATGATACTTACAGCGACACTTAGTATGGCATATAACTAGGTTCAGAGAGCTCTGTTCACAGCAACAACGAACATCGGAATAGCTCCAAGAGTAACCGAGATACTAACATGGGTGGTCTGTATAAGCGCGGCTATGATACTTACAGCGACACTTGGTATGGCATATAACTAGGTTCAGAGAGCTCTGTTCACAGCAACAACGAACATCGGAATAGCTCGAACAGTAACCGAGATACTAACATGGGTGGTCTGTATAAGCGCGGCTATGATACTTACAGAGACACTTGGTATGGCATATAACTAGGTTCAGAGAGCTCTGTTCACAGCAACAACGAACGTCGTAATAGCTCGAACAGTAACCGAGATACTAACATGGGTGGTCTGTATAAGCGCGGCTGTGATACTTACAGCGACACTTGGTATGGCATATAACTAGGTTCAGAGAGCTCTTTTCACAGCAACAACGAACATCGGAATAGCTCGAACAGTAACCGAGATACTAACATGGGTGGTCTGTATAAGCGCGGCTATGATACTTACAGCGACACTTGGTATGGCATATAACTAGGTTCAGAGAGCTCTGTTCACAGCAACAACGAACATCGGAATAGCTCGAACAGTAACCGAGATACTAACATGGGTGGTCTGTATAAGCGCGGCTATGATACTTACAGCGACACTTGGTATGGCATATAACTAGGTTCAGAGAGCTGTGTTCACAGCAACAACGAACATCGGAATAGCTCGAACAGTAACCGAGATACTAACATGGGTGGTCTGTATAAGCGCGGCTATGATACTTACAGCGACACTTGGTATGGCATATAACTCGGTTCAGAGAGCTCTGTTCACAGCAACAACGAACATCGGAATAGCTCGAACAGTAACCGAGATACTAAAATGGGTGGTCTGTATAAGCGCGGCTATGATACTTACAGAGACACTTGGTATGGCATATAACTAGGTTCAGAGAGCTCTGTTCACAGCAACAACGAACATCGGAATAGCTCGAACAGTAACCGAGATACTAACATGGGTGGTCTGTATAAGCGCGGCTATGATACTTACAGCGACACTTGGTATGGCATATAACTAGGTTCAGAGAGCTCTGTTCACAGCAACAACGAACATCGGAATAGCTCCAACAGTAACCCAGATACTAACATGGGTGGTCTGTATAAGCGCGGCTATGATACTTACAGCGACACTTGGTATGGCATATAACTAGGTTAAGAGAGCTCTGTTCACAGCAACAACGAACATCGCAATAGCTCCAACAGTAACCGAGATACTAACATGGGTGGTCTGTATAAGCGCGGCTATGATACTTACAGCGACACTAGGTATGGCATATAACTAGGTTCAGAGAGCTCTGTTCACAGCAACAACGAACATCGGAATAGCTCGAACAGTAACCGAGATACTAACATGGGTGGTCTGTATAAGCGCGGCTATGATACTTACAGCGACACTTGGTATGGCATATAACTAGGTTCAGAGAGCTCTGTTCACAGCAACAACGAACATCGGAATAGCTCGAACAGTAACCGAGATACTAACATGGGTGGTCTGTATAAGCGCGGCTATGATACTTACAGCGACACTTGGTATGGCATATAACTAGGTTTAGAGAGCTCTGTTCACAGCAACAACGAACGTCGGAATAGCTCGAACAGTAACCGAGATACTAACATGGGTGGTCTGTATAAGCGCGGCTATGATACTTACAGCGACACTTGGTATGGCATATAACTAGGTTCAGAGAGCTCTGTTCACAGCAACAACGAACATCGGAATAGCTCGAACAGTAACCGAGATACTAACATGGGTGGTCTGTATAAGCGCGGCTATGATACTTACAGCGACACTTGGTGTGGCATATAACTAGGTTCAGAGAGCTCTGTTCACAGCAACAACGAACATCGGAATAGCTCGAACAGTAACCGAGATACTAACATGGGTGGTCTGTATAAGCGCGGCTATGATACTTACAGAGACACTTGGTATGGCATATAACTAGGTTCAGAGAGCTCTGTTCACAGCAACAACGAACGTCGGAATAGCTCGAACAGTAACCGAGATACTAACATGGGTGGTCTGTATAAGCGCGGCTATGATACTTACAGCGACACTTGGTATGGCATATAACTAGGTTCAGAGAGCTCTGTTCACAGCAACAACGAACATCGGAATAGCTCGAACAGTAACCGAGATACTAACATGGGTGGTCTGTATAAGCGCGGCTATGATACTTACAGCGACACTTGGTATGGCATATAACTAGGTTCAGAGAGCTCTGTTCACAGCAACAACGAACATCGGAATAGCTCGAACAGTAACCGAGATACTAACATGGGTGGTCTGTATAAGCGCGGCTATGATACTTACAGCGACACTTGGTGTGGCATATAACTAGGTTCAGAGAGCTCTGTTCACAGCAACAACGAACATCGGAATAGCTCGAACAGTAACCGAGATACTAACATGGGTGGTCTGTATAAGCGCGGCTATGATACTTACAGAGACACTTGGTATGGCATATAACTAGGTTCAGAGAGCTCTCTTCACAGCAACAACGAACGTCGGAATAGCTCGAACAGTAACCGAGATACTAACATGGGTGGTCTGTATAAGCGCGGCTATGATACTTACAGCGACACTTGGTATGGCATATAACTAGGTTCAGAGAGCTCTGTTCACAGCAACAACGAACATCGGAATAGCTCGAACAGTAACCGAGATACTAACATGGGTGGTCTGTATAAGCGCGGCTTTGATACTTACAGCGACACTTGGTATGGCATATAACTAGGTTCAGAGAGCTCTGTTCACAGCAACAACGAACATCGTAATAGCTCCAACAGTAACCGAGATACTAACATGGGTGGTCTGTATAAGCGCGGCTATGATACTTACAGCGACACTTGGTATGGCATATAACTAGGTTCAGAGAGCTCTGTTCACAGCAACAACGAACGTCGGAATAGCTCGAACAGTAACCGAGATACTAACATGGGTGGTCTGTATAAGCGCGGCTATGATACTTACAGCGACACTTGGTATGGCATATAACTAGGTTCAGAGAGCTCTGTTCACAGCAACAACGAACATCGTAATAGCTCCAACAGTAACCGAGATACTAACATGGGTGGTCTGTATAAGCGCGGCTATGATACTTACAGCGACACTTGGTATGGCATATAACTAGGTTCAGAGAGCTCTGTTCACAGCAACAACGAACATCGGAATAGCTCGAACAGTAACCGAGATACTAACATGGGTGGTCTGTATAAGCGCGGCTATGATACTTACAGAGACACTTGGTATGGCATATAACTAGGTTCAGAGAGCTCTGTTCACAGCAACAACGAACGTCGGAATAGCTCGAACAGTAACCGAGATACTAACATGGGTGGTCTGTATAAGCGCGGCTATGATACTTACAGCGACACTTGGTATGGCATATAACTAGGTTCAGAGAGCTCTTTTCACAGCAACAACGAACATCGGAATAGCTCGAACAGTAACCGAGATACTAACATGGGTGGTCTGTATAAGCGCGGCTATGATACTTACAGAGACACTTGGTATGGCATATAACTAGGTTCAGAGAGCTCTGTTCACAGCAACAACGAACATCGGAATAGCTCGAACAGTAACCGAGATACTAACATGGGTGGTCTGTATAAGCGCGGCTATGATACTTGCAGCGACACTTGGTATGGCATATAACTAGGTTCAGAGAGCTCTGTTCACAGCAACAACGAACATCGGAATAGCTCCAACAGTAACCCAGATACTAACATGGGTGGTCTGTATAAGCGCGGCTATGATACTTACAGCGACACTTGGTATGGCATATAACTAGGTTAAGAGAGCTCTGTTCACAGCAACAACGAACATCGCAATAGCTCCAACAGTAACCGAGATACTAACATGGGTGGTCTGTATAAGCGCGGCTATGATACTTACAGCGACACTAGGTATGGCATATAACTAGGTTCAGAGAGCTCTGTTCACAGCAACAACGAACATCGGAATAGCTCGAACAGTAACCGAGATACTAACATGGGTGGTCTGTATAAGCGCGGCTATGATACTTACAGCGACACTTGGTATGGCATATAACTAGGTTCAGAGAGCTCTGTTCACAGCAACAACGAACATCGGAATAGCTCGAACAGTAACCGAGATACTAACATGGGTGGTCTGTATAAGCGCGGCTATGATACTTACAGCGACACTTGGTATGGCATATAACTAGGTTTAGAGAGCTCTGTTCACAGCAACAACGAACGTCGGAATAGCTCGAACAGTAACCGAGATACTAACATGGGTGGTCTGTATAAGCGCGGCTATGATACTTACAGCGACACTTGGTATGGCATATAACTAGGTTCAGAGAGCTCTGTTCACAGCAACAACGAACATCGGAATAGCTCGAACAGTAACCGAGATACTAACATGGGTGGTCTGTATAAGCGCGGCTATGATACTTACAGCGACACTTGGTGTGGCATATAACTAGGTTCAGAGAGCTCTGTTCACAGCAACAACGAACATCGGAATAGCTCGAACAGTAACCGAGATACTAACATGGGTGGTCTGTATAAGCGCGGCTATGATACTTACAGAGACACTTGGTATGGCATATAACTAGGTTCAGAGAGCTCTGTTCACAGCAACAACGAACGTCGGAATAGCTCGAACAGTAACCGAGATACTAACATGGGTGGTCTGTATAAGCGCGGCTATGATACTTACAGCGACACTTGGTATGGCATATAACTAGGTTCAGAGAGCTCTGTTCACAGCAACAACGAACATCGGAATAGCTCGAACAGTAACCGAGATACTAACATGGGTGGTCTGTATAAGCGCGGCTTTGATACTTACAGCGACACTTGGTATGGCATATAACTAGGTTCAGAGAGCTCTGTTCACAGCAACAACGAACATCGTAATAGCTCCAACAGTAACCGAGATACTAACATGGGTGGTCTGTATAAGCGCGGCTATGATACTTACAGCGACACTTGGTATGGCATATAACTAGGTTCAGAGAGCTCTGTTCACAGCAACAACGAACGTCGGAATAGCTCGAACAGTAATCGAGATACTAACATGGGTGGTCTGTATAAGCGCGGCTATGATACTTACAGCGACACTTAGTATGGCATATAACTAGGTTCAGAGAGCTCTGTTCACAGCAACAACGAACATCGGAATAGCTCCAAGAGTAACCGAGATACTAACATGGGTGGTCTATATAAGCGCGGCTATGATACTTACAGCGACACTTGGTATGGCATATAACTAGGTTCAGAGAGCTCTGTTCACAGCAACAACGAACATCGTAATAGCTCCAACAGTAACCGAGATACTAACATGGGTGGTCTGTATAAGCGCGGCTATGATACTTACAGCGACACTTGGTATGGCATATAACTAGGTTCAGAGAGCTCTGTTCACAGCAACAACGAACATCGGAATAGCTCGAACAGTAACCGAGATACTAACATGGGTGGTCTGTATAAGCGCGGCTATGATACTTACAGAGACACTTGGTATGGCATATAACTAGGTTCAGAGAGCTCTGTTCACAGCAACAACGAACGTCGGAATAGCTCGAACAGTAACCGAGATACTAACATGGGTGGTCTGTATAAGCGCGGCTATGATACTTACAGCGACACTTGGTATGGCATATAACTAGGTTCAGAGAGCTCTTTTCACAGCAACAACGAACATCGGAATAGCTCGAACAGTAACCGAGATACTAACATGGGTGGTCTGTATAAGCGCGGCTATGATACTTACAGAGACACTTGGTATGGCATATAACTAGGTTCAGAGAGCTCTGTTCACAGCAACAACGAACATCGGAATAGCTCGAACAGTAACCGAGATACTAACATGGGTGGTCTGTATAAGCGCGGCTATGATACTTGCAGCGACACTTGGTATGGCATATAACTAGGTTCAGAGAGCTCTGTTCACAGCAACAACGAACATCGGAATAGCTCCAACAGTAACCCAGATACTAACATGGGTGGTCTGTATAAGCGCGGCTATGATACTTACAGCGACACTTGGTATGGCATATAACTAGGTTAAGAGAGCTCTGTTCACAGCAACAACGAACATCGCAATAGCTCCAACAGTAACCGAGATACTAACATGGGTGGTCTGTATAAGCGCGGCTATGATACTTACAGCGACACTAGGTATGGCATATAACTAGGTTCAGAGAGCTCTGTTCACAGCAACAACGAACATCGGAATAGCTCGAACAGTAACCGAGATACTAACATGGGTGGTCTGTATAAGCGCGGCTATGATACTTACAGCGACACTTGGTATGGCATATAACTAGGTTCAGAGAGCTCTGTTCACAGCAACAACGAACATCGGAATAGCTCGAACAGTAACCGAGATACTAACATGGGTGGTCTGTATAAGCGCGGCTATGATACTTACAGCGACACTTGGTATGGCATATAACTAGGTTTAGAGAGCTCTGTTCACAGCAACAACGAACGTCGGAATAGCTCGAACAGTAACCGAGATACTAACATGGGTGGTCTGTATAAGCGCGGCTATGATACTTACAGCGACACTTGGTATGGCATATAACTAGGTTCAGAGAGCTCTGTTCACAGCAACAACGAACATCGGAATAGCTCGAACAGTAACCGAGATACTAACATGGGTGGTCTGTATAAGCGCGGCTATGATACTTACAGCGACACTTGGTGTGGCATATAACTAGGTTCAGAGAGCTCTGTTCACAGCAACAACGAACATCGGAATAGCTCGAACAGTAACCGAGATACTAACATGGGTGGTCTGTATAAGCGCGGCTATGATACTTACAGAGACACTTGGTATGGCATATAACTAGGTTCAGAGAGCTCTGTTCACAGCAACAACGAACGTCGGAATAGCTCGAACAGTAACCGAGATACTAACATGGGTGGTCTGTATAAGCGCGGCTATGATACTTACAGCGACACTTGGTATGGCATATAACTAGGTTCAGAGAGCTCTGTTCACAGCAACAACGAACATCGGAATAGCTCGAACAGTAACCGAGATACTAACATGGGTGGTCTGTATAAGCGCGGCTTTGATACTTACAGCGACACTTGGTATGGCATATAACTAGGTTCAGAGAGCTCTGTTCACAGCAACAACGAACATCGTAATAGCTCCAACAGTAACCGAGATACTAACATGGGTGGTCTGTATAAGCGCGGCTATGATACTTACAGCGACACTTGGTATGGCATATAACTAGGTTCAGAGAGCTCTGTTCACAGCAACAACGAACGTCGGAATAGCTCGAACAGTAATCGAGATACTAACATGGGTGGTCTGTATAAGCGCGGCTATGATACTTACAGCGACACTTAGTATGGCATATAACTAGGTTCAGAGAGCTCTGTTCACAGCAACAACGAACATCGGAATAGCTCCAAGAGTAACCGAGATACTAACATGGGTGGTCTATATAAGCGCGGCTATGATACTTACAGCGACACTTGGTATGGCATATAACTAGGTTCAGAGAGCTCTGTTCACAGCAACAACGAACATCGGAATAGCTCGAACAGTAACCGAGATACTAACATGGGTGGTCTGTATAAGCGCGGCTATGATACTTACAGAGACACTTGGTATGGCATATAACTAGGTTCAGAGAGCTCTGTTCACAGCAACAACGAACGTCGGAATAGCTCGAACAGTAACCGAGATACTAACATGGGTGGTCTGTATAAGCGCGGCTATGATACTTACAGCGACACTTGGTATGGCATATAACTAGGTTCAGAGAGCTCTGTTCACAGCAACAACGAACGTCGGAATAGCTCGAACAGTAATCGAGATACTAACATGGGTGGTCTGTATAAGCGCGGCTATGATACTTACAGCGACACTTAGTATGGCATATAACTAGGTTCAGAGAGCTCTGTTCACAGCAACAACGAACATCGGAATAGCTCCAAGAGTAACCGAGATACTAACATGGGTGGTCTATATAAGCGCGGCTATGATACTTACAGCGACACTTGGTATGGCATATAACTAGGTTCAGAGAGCTCTGTTCACAGCAACAACGAACATCGGAATAGCTCGAACAGTAACCGAGATACTAACATGGGTGGTCTGTATAAGCGCGGCTATGATACTTACAGCGACACTTGGTATGGCATATAACTAGGTTCAGAGAGCTCTGTTCACAGCAACAACGAACATCGGAATAGCTCGAACAGTAACCGAGATACTAACATGGGTGGTCTGTATAAGCGCGGCTATGATACTTACAGCGACACTTGGTATGGTATATAACTAGGTTCAGAGAGCTCTGTTCACAGCAACAACGAACGTCGGAATAGCTCGAACAGTAACCGAGATACTAACATGGGTGGTCTGTATAAGCGCGGCTATGATACTTACAGCGACACTTGGTATGGCATATAACTAGGTTCAGAGAGCTCTGTTCACAGCAACAACGAACATCGGAATAGCTCGAACAGTAACCGAGATACTAACATGGGTGGTCTGTATAAGCGCGGCTATGATACTTACAGCGACACTTGGTATGGCATATAACTAGGTTCAGAGAGCTCTGTTCACAGCAACAAAGAACATCGGAATAGCTCGAACAGTAACCGAGATACTAACATGGGTGGTCTGTATAAGCGCGGCTATGATACTTACAGCGACACTTGGTATGGCATATAACTAGGTTCAGAGAGCTCTGTTCACAGCAACAACGAACGTCGGAATAGCTCGAACAGTAACCGAGATACTAACATGGGTGGTCTGTATAAGCGCGGCTATGATACTTACAGCGACACTTGGTATGGCATATAACTAGGTTCAGAGAGCTCTGTTCACAGCAACAACGAACATCGGAATAGCTCGAACAGTAACCGAGATACTAACATGGGTGGTCTGTATAAGCGCGGCTATGATACTTACAGCGACACTTAGTATGGCATATAACTAGGTTAAGAGAGCTCTGTTCACAGCAACAACGAACATCGGAATAGCTCCAACAGTAACCGAGATACTAACATGGGTGGTCTGTATAAGCGCGGCTATGATACTTACAGCGACACTTGGTATGGCATATAACTAGGTTCAGAGAGCTCTGTTCACAGCAACAACGAACATGGGAATAGCTCGAACAGTAACCGAGATACTAACATTGGTGGTCTGTATAAGCGCGGCTATGATACTTACAGCGACACTTGGTATGGCATATAACTAGGTTCAGAGAGCTCTGTTCACAGCAACAACGAACATCGGAATAGCTCGAACAGTAACCGAGATACTAACATGGGTGGTCTGTATAAGCGCGGCTATGATACTTACAGCGACACTTGGTATGGCATATAACTAGGTTCAGAGAGCTCTGTTCACAGCAACAACGAACGTCGGAATAGCTCGAACAGTAACCGAGATACTAACATTGGTGGTCTGTACAAGCGCGGCTATGATACTTACAGCGACACTTGGTATGGCATATAACTAGGTTCAGAGAGCTCTGTTCACAGCAACAACGAACATCGGAATAGCTCGAACAGTAACCGAGATACTAACATGTGTGGTCTGTATAAGCGCGGCTATGATACTTACAGCGACACTTGGTATGGCATATAACTAGGTTCAGAGAGCTCTGTTCACAGCAACAACGAACATCGGAATAGCTCGAACAGTAACCGAGATACTAACATGGGTGGTCTGTATAAGCGCGGCTATGATACTTACAGCGACACTTGGTATGGCATATAACTAGGTTCAGAGAGCTCTGTTCACAGCAACAACGAACGTCGGAATAGCTCGAACAGTAATCGAGATACTAACATTGGTGGTCTGTATAAGCGCGGCTATGATACTTACAGCGACACTTGGTATGGCATATAACTAGGTTCACAGAGCTCTGTTCACAGCAACAACGAACATCGGAATAGCTCCAAGAGTAACCGAGATACTAACATGGGTGGTCTGTATAAGCGCGGCTATGATACTTACAGCGACACTTGGTATGGCATATAACTAGGTTCAGAGAGCTCTGTTCACAGCAACAACGAACGTCGGAATAGGTCGAACAGTAACCGAGATACTAACATGGGTGGTCTGTATAAGCGCGGCTATGATACTTACAGCGACACTTAGTATGGCATATAACTAGGTTCAGAGAGCTCTGTTCACAGCAACAACGAACATCGGAATAGCTCCAAGAGTAACCGAGATACTAACATGGGTGGTCTGTATAAGCGCGGCTATGATACTTACAGAGACACTTGGTATGGCATATAACTAGGTTCAGAGAGCTCTGTTCACAGCAACAACGAACATCGGAATAGCTCGAACAGTAACCGAGATACTAACATGGGTGGTCTGTATAAGCGCGGCTATGATACTTACAGCGACACTTGGTATGGCATATAACTAGGTTCAGAGAGCTCTGTTCACAGCAATAACGAACGTCGGAATAGCTCGAACAGTAACCGAGATACTAACATGGGTGGTCTGTATAAGCGCGGCTATGATACTTACAGCGACACTTGGTATGGCATATAACTAGGTTCAGAGAGCTCTGTTCACAGCAACAACGAACATCGGAATAGCTCGAACAGTAACCGAGATACTAACATGGGTGGTCTGTATAAGCGCGGCTATGATACTTACAGAGACACTTGATATGGCATATAACTAGGTTCAGAGAGCTCTGTTCACAGCAACAACGAACGTCGGAATAGCTCGAACAGTAACCGAGATACTAACATGGGTGGTCTGTATAAGCGCGGCTATGATACTTACAGCGACACTTGGTATGGCATATAACTAGGTTCAGAGAGCTCTGTTCACAGCAACAACGAACATCGGAATAGCTCGAACAGTAACCGAGATACTAACATGGGTGGTCTGTATAAGCGCGGCTATGATACTTACAGCGACACTTGGTATGGCATATAACTAGGTTCAGAGAGCTCTGTTCACAGCAACAACGAACGTCGGAATAGGTCGAACAGTAACCGAGATACTAACATGGGTGGTCTGTATAAGCGCGGCTATGATACTTACAGCGACACTTGGTATGGCATATAACTAGGTTCAGAGAGCTCTGTTCACAGCAACAACGAACGTCGGAATAGCTCGAACAGTAATCGAGATACTAACATGGGTGGTCTGTATAAGCGCGGCTATGATACTTACAGAGACACTTGGTATGGCATATAACTAGGTTCAGAGAGCTCTGTTCACAGCAACAACGAACATCGGAATAGCTCGAACAGTAACCGAGATACTAACATGGGTGGTCTGTATAAGCGCGGCTATGATACTTACAGCGACACTTGGTATGGCATATAACTAGGTTCAGAGAGCTCTGTTCACAGCAACAACGAACATCGGAATAGCTCCAACAGTAACCCAGATACTAACATGGGTGGTCTGTATAAGCGCGGCTATGATACTTACAGCGACACTTGGTATGGCATATAACTAGGTTCAGAGAGCTCTGTTCACAGCAACAACGAACATCGTAATAGCTCCAACAGTAACCGAGATACTAACATGGGTGGTCTGTATAAGCGCGGCTATGATACTTACAGCGACACTTGGTATGGCATATAACTAGGTTCAGAGAGCTCTGTTCACAGCAACAACGAACGTCGGAATAGCTCGAACAGTAATCGAGATACTAACATGGGTGGTCTGTATAAGCGCGGCTATGATACTTACAGCGACACTTAGTATGGCATATAACTAGGTTCAGAGAGCTCTGTTCACAGCAACAACGAACATCGGAATAGCTCCAAGAGTAACCGAGATACTAACATGGGTGGTCTGTATAAGCGCGGCTATGATACTTACAGCGACACTTGGTATGGCATATAACTAGGTTCAGAGAGCTCTGTTCACAGCAACAACGAACGTCGGAATAGGTCGAACAGTAACCGAGATACTAACATGGGTGGTCTGTATAAGCGCGGCTATGATACTTACAGCGACACTTAGTATGGCATATAACTAGGTTCAGAGAGCTCTGTTCACAGCAACAACGAACATCGGAATAGCTCCAAGAGTAACCGAGATACTAACATGGGTGGTCTGTATAAGCGCGGCTATGATACTTACAGCGACACTTGGTATGGCATATAACTAGGTTCAGAGAGCTCTGTTCACAGCAACAACGAACATCGGAATAGCTCGAACAGTAACCGAGATACTAACATGGGTGGTCTGTATAAGCGCGGCTATGATACTTACAGAGACACTTGGTATGGCATATAACTAGGTTCAGAGAGCTCTGTTCACAGCAACAACGAACGTCGTAATAGCTCGAACAGTAACCGAGATACTAACATGGGTGGTCTGTATAAGCGCGGCTGTGATACTTACAGCGACACTTGGTATGGCATATAACTAGGTTCAGAGAGCTCTTTTCACAGCAACAACGAACATCGGAATAGCTCGAACAGTAACCGAGATACTAACATGGGTGGTCTGTATAAGCGCGGCTATGATACTTACAGCGACACTTGGTATGGCATATAACTAGGTTCAGAGAGCTCTGTTCACAGCAACAACGAACATCGGAATAGCTCGAACAGTAACCGAGATACTAACATGGGTGGTCTGTATAAGCGCGGCTATGATACTTACAGCGACACTTGGTATGGCATATAACTAGGTTCAGAGAGCTGTGTTCACAGCAACAACGAACATCGGAATAGCTCGAACAGTAACCGAGATACTAACATGGGTGGTCTGTATAAGCGCGGCTATGATACTTACAGCGACACTTGGTATGGCATATAACTCGGTTCAGAGAGCTCTGTTCACAGCAACAACGAACATCGGAATAGCTCGAACAGTAACCGAGATACTAAAATGGGTGGTCTGTATAAGCGCGGCTATGATACTTACAGAGACACTTGGTATGGCATATAACTAGGTTCAGAGAGCTCTGTTCACAGCAACAACGAACATCGGAATAGCTCGAACAGTAACCGAGATACTAACATGGGTGGTCTGTATAAGCGCGGCTATGATACTTACAGCGACACTTGGTATGGCATATAACTAGGTTCAGAGAGCTCTGTTCACAGCAACAACGAACATCGGAATAGCTCCAACAGTAACCCAGATACTAACATGGGTGGTCTGTATAAGCGCGGCTATGATACTTACAGCGACACTTGGTATGGCATATAACTAGGTTAAGAGAGCTCTGTTCACAGCAACAACGAACATCGCAATAGCTCCAACAGTAACCGAGATACTAACATGGGTGGTCTGTATAAGCGCGGCTATGATACTTACAGCGACACTAGGTATGGCATATAACTAGGTTCAGAGAGCTCTGTTCACAGCAACAACGAACATCGGAATAGCTCGAACAGTAACCGAGATACTAACATGGGTGGTCTGTATAAGCGCGGCTATGATACTTACAGCGACACTTGGTATGGCATATAACTAGGTTCAGAGAGCTCTGTTCACAGCAACAACGAACATCGGAATAGCTCGAACAGTAACCGAGATACTAACATGGGTGGTCTGTATAAGCGCGGCTATGATACTTACAGCGACACTTGGTATGGCATATAACTAGGTTTAGAGAGCTCTGTTCACAGCAACAACGAACGTCGGAATAGCTCGAACAGTAACCGAGATACTAACATGGGTGGTCTGTATAAGCGCGGCTATGATACTTACAGCGACACTTGGTATGGCATATAACTAGGTTCAGAGAGCTCTGTTCACAGCAACAACGAACATCGGAATAGCTCGAACAGTAACCGAGATACTAACATGGGTGGTCTGTATAAGCGCGGCTATGATACTTACAGCGACACTTGGTGTGGCATATAACTAGGTTCAGAGAGCTCTGTTCACAGCAACAACGAACATCGGAATAGCTCGAACAGTAACCGAGATACTAACATGGGTGGTCTGTATAAGCGCGGCTATGATACTTACAGAGACACTTGGTATGGCATATAACTAGGTTCAGAGAGCTCTGTTCACAGCAACAACGAACGTCGGAATAGCTCGAACAGTAACCGAGATACTAACATGGGTGGTCTGTATAAGCGCGGCTATGATACTTACAGCGACACTTGGTATGGCATATAACTAGGTTCAGAGAGCTCTGTTCACAGCAACAACGAACATCGGAATAGCTCGAACAGTAACCGAGATACTAACATGGGTGGTCTGTATAAGCGCGGCTATGATACTTACAGCGACACTTGGTATGGCATATAACTAGGTTCAGAGAGCTCTGTTCACAGCAACAACGAACATCGGAATAGCTCGAACAGTAACCGAGATACTAACATGGGTGGTCTGTATAAGCGCGGCTATGATACTTACAGCGACACTTGGTGTGGCATATAACTAGGTTCAGAGAGCTCTGTTCACAGCAACAACGAACATCGGAATAGCTCGAACAGTAACCGAGATACTAACATGGGTGGTCTGTATAAGCGCGGCTATGATACTTACAGAGACACTTGGTATGGCATATAACTAGGTTCAGAGAGCTCTCTTCACAGCAACAACGAACGTCGGAATAGCTCGAACAGTAACCGAGATACTAACATGGGTGGTCTGTATAAGCGCGGCTATGATACTTACAGCGACACTTGGTATGGCATATAACTAGGTTCAGAGAGCTCTGTTCACAGCAACAACGAACATCGGAATAGCTCGAACAGTAACCGAGATACTAACATGGGTGGTCTGTATAAGCGCGGCTTTGATACTTACAGCGACACTTGGTATGGCATATAACTAGGTTCAGAGAGCTCTGTTCACAGCAACAACGAACATCGTAATAGCTCCAACAGTAACCGAGATACTAACATGGGTGGTCTGTATAAGCGCGGCTATGATACTTACAGCGACACTTGGTATGGCATATAACTAGGTTCAGAGAGCTCTGTTCACAGCAACAACGAACGTCGGAATAGCTCGAACAGTAACCGAGATACTAACATGGGTGGTCTGTATAAGCGCGGCTATGATACTTACAGCGACACTTGGTATGGCATATAACTAGGTTCAGAGAGCTCTGTTCACAGCAACAACGAACATCGTAATAGCTCCAACAGTAACCGAGATACTAACATGGGTGGTCTGTATAAGCGCGGCTATGATACTTACAGCGACACTTGGTATGGCATATAACTAGGTTCAGAGAGCTCTGTTCACAGCAACAACGAACATCGGAATAGCTCGAACAGTAACCGAGATACTAACATGGGTGGTCTGTATAAGCGCGGCTATGATACTTACAGAGACACTTGGTATGGCATATAACTAGGTTCAGAGAGCTCTGTTCACAGCAACAACGAACGTCGGAATAGCTCGAACAGTAACCGAGATACTAACATGGGTGGTCTGTATAAGCGCGGCTATGATACTTACAGCGACACTTGGTATGGCATATAACTAGGTTCAGAGAGCTCTTTTCACAGCAACAACGAACATCGGAATAGCTCGAACAGTAACCGAGATACTAACATGGGTGGTCTGTATAAGCGCGGCTATGATACTTACAGAGACACTTGGTATGGCATATAACTAGGTTCAGAGAGCTCTGTTCACAGCAACAACGAACATCGGAATAGCTCGAACAGTAACCGAGATACTAACATGGGTGGTCTGTATAAGCGCGGCTATGATACTTGCAGCGACACTTGGTATGGCATATAACTAGGTTCAGAGAGCTCTGTTCACAGCAACAACGAACATCGGAATAGCTCCAACAGTAACCCAGATACTAACATGGGTGGTCTGTATAAGCGCGGCTATGATACTTACAGCGACACTTGGTATGGCATATAACTAGGTTAAGAGAGCTCTGTTCACAGCAACAACGAACATCGCAATAGCTCCAACAGTAACCGAGATACTAACATGGGTGGTCTGTATAAGCGCGGCTATGATACTTACAGCGACACTAGGTATGGCATATAACTAGGTTCAGAGAGCTCTGTTCACAGCAACAACGAACATCGGAATAGCTCGAACAGTAACCGAGATACTAACATGGGTGGTCTGTATAAGCGCGGCTATGATACTTACAGCGACACTTGGTATGGCATATAACTAGGTTCAGAGAGCTCTGTTCACAGCAACAACGAACATCGGAATAGCTCGAACAGTAACCGAGATACTAACATGGGTGGTCTGTATAAGCGCGGCTATGATACTTACAGCGACACTTGGTATGGCATATAACTAGGTTTAGAGAGCTCTGTTCACAGCAACAACGAACGTCGGAATAGCTCGAACAGTAACCGAGATACTAACATGGGTGGTCTGTATAAGCGCGGCTATGATACTTACAGCGACACTTGGTATGGCATATAACTAGGTTCAGAGAGCTCTGTTCACAGCAACAACGAACATCGGAATAGCTCGAACAGTAACCGAGATACTAACATGGGTGGTCTGTATAAGCGCGGCTATGATACTTACAGCGACACTTGGTGTGGCATATAACTAGGTTCAGAGAGCTCTGTTCACAGCAACAACGAACATCGGAATAGCTCGAACAGTAACCGAGATACTAACATGGGTGGTCTGTATAAGCGCGGCTATGATACTTACAGAGACACTTGGTATGGCATATAACTAGGTTCAGAGAGCTCTGTTCACAGCAACAACGAACGTCGGAATAGCTCGAACAGTAACCGAGATACTAACATGGGTGGTCTGTATAAGCGCGGCTATGATACTTACAGCGACACTTGGTATGGCATATAACTAGGTTCAGAGAGCTCTGTTCACAGCAACAACGAACATCGGAATAGCTCGAACAGTAACCGAGATACTAACATGGGTGGTCTGTATAAGCGCGGCTTTGATACTTACAGCGACACTTGGTATGGCATATAACTAGGTTCAGAGAGCTCTGTTCACAGCAACAACGAACATCGTAATAGCTCCAACAGTAACCGAGATACTAACATGGGTGGTCTGTATAAGCGCGGCTATGATACTTACAGCGACACTTGGTATGGCATATAACTAGGTTCAGAGAGCTCTGTTCACAGCAACAACGAACGTCGGAATAGCTCGAACAGTAATCGAGATACTAACATGGGTGGTCTGTATAAGCGCGGCTATGATACTTACAGCGACACTTAGTATGGCATATAACTAGGTTCAGAGAGCTCTGTTCACAGCAACAACGAACATCGGAATAGCTCCAAGAGTAACCGAGATACTAACATGGGTGGTCTATATAAGCGCGGCTATGATACTTACAGCGACACTTGGTATGGCATATAACTAGGTTCAGAGAGCTCTGTTCACAGCAACAACGAACATCGGAATAGCTCGAACAGTAACCGAGATACTAACATGGGTGGTCTGTATAAGCGCGGCTATGATACTTACAGAGACACTTGGTATGGCATATAACTAGGTTCAGAGAGCTCTGTTCACAGCAACAACGAACGTCGGAATAGCTCGAACAGTAACCGAGATACTAACATGGGTGGTCTGTATAAGCGCGGCTATGATACTTACAGCGACACTTGGTATGGCATATAACTAGGTTCAGAGAGCTCTTTTCACAGCAACAACGAACATCGGAATAGCTCGAACAGTAACCGAGATACTAACATGGGTGGTCTGTATAAGCGCGGCTATGATACTTACAGCGACACTTGGTATGGCATATAACTAGGTTCAGAGAGCTCTGTTCACAGCAACAACGAACATCGGAATAGCTCGAACAGTAACCGAGATACTAACATGGGTGGTCTGTATAAGCGCGGCTATGATACTTACAGCGACACTTGGTATGGCATATAACTAGGTTCAGAGAGCTCTGTTCACAGCAACAACGAACGTCGGAATAGCTCGAACAGTAATCGAGATACTAACATGGGTGGTCTGTATAAGCGCGGCTATGATACTTACAGCGACACTTAGTATGGCATATAACTAGGTTCAGAGAGCTCTGTTCACAGCAACAACGAACATCGGAATAGCTCCAAGAGTAACCGAGATACTAACATGGGTGGTCTGTATAAGCGCGGCTATGATACTTACAGCGACACTTGGTATGGCATATAACTAGGTTCAGAGAGCTCTGTTCACAGCAACAACGAACATCGGAATAGCTCGCACAGTAACCGAGATACTAACATTGGTGGTCTGTATAAGCGCGGCTATGATACTTACAGCGACACTTGGTATGGCATATAACTAGGTTCAGAGAGCTCTGTTCACAGCAACAACGAACATCGGAATAGCTCGAACAGTAACCGAGATACTAACATGGGTGGTCTGTATAAGCGCGGCTATGATACTTACAGCGACACTTGGTATGGCATATAACTAGGTTCAGAGAGCTCTGTTCACAGCAACAACGAACGTCGGAATAGCTCGAACAGTAACCGAGATACTAACATTGGTGGTCTGTACAAGCGCGGCTATGATACTTACAGCGACACTTGGTATGGCATATAACTAGGTTCAGAGAGCTCTGTTCACAGCAACAACGAACATCGGAATAGCTCGAACAGTAACCGAGATACTAACATGTGTGGTCTGTATAAGCGCGGCTATGATACTTACAGCGACACTTGGTATGGCATATAACTAGGTTCAGAGAGCTCTGTTCACAGCAACAACGAACATCGGAATAGCTCGAACAGTAACCGAGATACTAACATGGGTGGTCTGTATAAGCGCGGCTATGATACTTACAGCGACACTTGGTATGGCATATAACTAGGTTCAGAGAGCTCTGTTCACAGCAACAACGAACGTCGGAATAGCTCGAACAGTAATCGAGATACTAACATTGGTGGTCTGTATAAGCGCGGCTATGATACTTACAGCGACACTTGGTATGGCATATAACTATGTTCAGAGAGCTCTGTTCACAGCAACAACGAACATCGGAATAGCTCCAAGAGTAACCGAGATACTAACATGGGTGGTCTGTATAAGCGCGGCTATGATACTTACAGCGACACTTGGTATGGCATATAACTAGGTTCAGAGAGCTCTGTTCACAGCAACAACGAACGTCGGAATAGGTCGAACAGTAACCGAGATACTAATATGGGTGGTCTGTATAAGCGCGGCTATGATACTTACAGCGACACTTAGTATGGCATATAACTAGGTTCAGAGAGCTCTGTTCACAGCAACAACGAACATCGGAATAGCTCGAACAGTAACCGAGATACTAACATGGGTGGTCTGTATAAGCGCGGCTATGATACTTACAGCGACACTTGGTATGGCATATAACTAGGTTCAGAGAGCTCTGTTCACAGCAACAACGAACGTCGGAATAGCTCGAACAGTAACCGAGATACTAACATTGGTGGTCTGTATAAGCGCGGCTATGATACTTACAGCGACACTTGGTATGGCATATAACTAGGTTCAGAGAGCTCTGTTCACAGCAACAACGAACATCGGAATAGCTCGAACAGTAACCGAGATACTAACATGTGTGGTCTGTATAAGCGCGGCTATGATACTTACAGCGACACTTGGTATGGCATATAACTAGGTTCAGAGAGCTCTGTTCACAGCAACAACGAACATCGGAATAGCTCGAACAGTAACCGAGATACTAACATGGGTGGTCTGTATAAGCGCGGCTATGATACTTACAGCGACACTTGGTATGGCATATAACTAGGTTCAGAGAGCTCTGTTCACAGCAACAACGAACGTCGGAATAGCTCGAACAGTAACCGGGATACTAACATTGGTGGTCTGTATAAGCGCGGCTATGATACTTACAGCGACACTTGGTATGGCATATAACTAGGTTCAGAGAGCTCTGTTCACAGCAACAACGAACATCGGAATAGCTCGAACAGTAACCGAGATACTAACATGTGTGGTCTGTATAAGCGCGGCTATGATACTTACAGCGACACTTGGTATGGCATATAACTAGGTTCAGAGAGCTCTGTTCACAGCAACAACGAACATCGGAATAGCTCGAACAGTAACCGAGATACTAACATGGGTGGTCTGTATAAGCGCGGCTATGATACTTACAGCGACACTTGGTATGGCATATAACTAGGTTCAGAGAGCTCTGTTCACAGCAACAACGAACGTCGGAATAGGTCGAACAGTAACCGAGATACTAACATGGGTGGTCTGTATAAGCGCGGCTATGATACTTACAGCGACACTTGGTATGGCATATAACTAGGTTCAGAGAGCTCTGTTCACAGCAACAACGAACATCGTAATAGCTCCAACAGTAACCGAGATACTAACATGGGTGGTCTGTATAAGCGCGGCTATGATACTTACAGCGACACTTGGTATGGCATATAACTAGGTTCAGAGAGCTCTGTTCACAGCAACAACGAACGTCGGAATAGGTCGAACAGTAACCGAGATACTAACATGGGTGGTCTGTATAAGCGCGGCTATGATACTTACAGCGACACTTGGTATGGCATATAACTAGGTTCAGAGAGCTCTGTTCACAGCAACAACGAACACCGGAATAGCTCGAACAGTAACCGAGATACTAACATGGGTGGTCTGTATAAGCGCGGCTATGATACTTACAGCGACACTTGGTATAGCATATAACTAGGTTCAGAGAGCTCTGTTCACAGCAACAACGAACATCGGAATAGCTCCAACAGTAACCCAGATACTAACATGGGTGGTCTGTATAAGCGCGGCTATGATACTTACAGCGACACTTGGTATGGCATATAACTAGGTTCAGAGAGCTCTGTTCACAGCAACAACGAACATCGGAATAGCTCGAACAGTAACCGAGATACTAACATGGGTGGTCTGTATAAGCGCGGCTATGATACTTACAGCGACACTTGGTATGGCATATAACTAGGTTCAGTGAGCTCTGTTCACAGCAACAACGAACATCGGAATAGCTCCAACAGTAACCCAGATACTAACATGGGTGGTCTGTATAAGCGCGGCTATGATACTTACAGCGACACTTGGTATGGCATATAACTAGGTTCAGAGAGCTCTGTTCACAGCAACAACGAACATCGTAATAGCTCCAACAGTAACCGAGATACTAACATGGGTGGTCTGTATAAGCGCGGCTATGATACTTACAGCGACACTTGGTATGGCATATAACTAGGTTCAGAGAGCTCTGTTCACAGCAACAACGAACATCGGAATAGCTCGAACAGTAACCGAGATACTAACATGGGTGGTCTGTATAAGCGCGGCTATGATACTTACAGCGACACTTGGTGTGGCATATAACTAGGTTCAGAGAGCTCTGTTCACAGCAACAACGAACATCGGAATAGCTCGAACAGTAACCGAGATACTAACATGGGTGGTCTGTATAAGCGCGGCTATGATACTTACAGGGACACTTGGTATGGCATATAACTAGGTTCAGAGAGCTCTGTTCACAGCAACAACGAACGTCGGAATAGCTCGAACAGTAACCGAGATACTAACATGGGTGGTCTGTATAAGCGCGGCTATGATACTTACAGCGACACTTGGTATGGCATATAACTAGGTTCAGAGAGCTCTGTTCACAGCAACAACGAACATCGGAATAGCTCGAACAGTAACCGAGATACTAACATGGGTGGTCTGTATAAGCGCGGCTATGATACTTACAGCGACACTTGGTATGGCATATAACTAGGTTCAGAGAGCTCTGTTCACAGCAACAACGAACATCGGAATAGCTCGAACAGTAACCGAGATACTAACATGGGTGGTCTGTATAAGCGCGGCTATGATACTTACAGCGACACTTGGTATGGTATATAACTAGGTTCAGAGAGCTCTGTTCACAGCAACAACGAACGTCGGAATAGCTCGAACAGTAACCGAGATACTAACATGGGTGGTCTGTATAAGCGCGGCTATGATACTTACAGCGACACTTGGTATGGCATATAACTAGGTTCAGAGAGCTCTGTTCACAGCAACAACGAACATCGGAATAGCTCGAACAGTAACCGAGATACTAACATGGGTGGTCTGTATAAGCGCGGCTATGATACTTACAGCGACACTTGGTATGGCATATAACTAGGTTCAGAGAGCTCTGTTCACAGCAACAAAGAACATCGGAATAGCTCGAACAGTAACCGAGATACTAACATGGGTGGTCTGTATAAGCGCGGCTATGATACTTACAGCGACACTTGGTATGGCATATAACTAGGTTCAGAGAGCTCTGTTCACAGCAACAACGAACGTCGGAATAGCTCGAACAGTAACCGAGATACTAACATGGGTGGTCTGTATAAGCGCGGCTATGATACTTACAGCGACACTTGGTATGGCATATAACTAGGTTCAGAGAGCTCTGTTCACAGCAACAACGAACATCGGAATAGCTCGAACAGTAACCGAGATACTAACATGGGTGGTCTGTATAAGCGCGGCTATGATACTTACAGCGACACTTAGTATGGCATATAACTAGGTTAAGAGAGCTCTGTTCACAGCAACAACGAACATCGGAATAGCTCCAACAGTAACCGAGATACTAACATGGGTGGTCTGTATAAGCGCGGCTATGATACTTACAGCGACACTTGGTATGGCATATAACTAGGTTCAGAGAGCTCTGTTCACAGCAACAACGAACATGGGAATAGCTCGAACAGTAACCGAGATACTAACATTGGTGGTCTGTATAAGCGCGGCTATGATACTTACAGCGACACTTGGTATGGCATATAACTAGGTTCAGAGAGCTCTGTTCACAGCAACAACGAACATCGGAATAGCTCGAACAGTAACCGAGATACTAACATGGGTGGTCTGTATAAGCGCGGCTATGATACTTACAGCGACACTTGGTATGGCATATAACTAGGTTCAGAGAGCTCTGTTCACAGCAACAACGAACGTCGGAATAGCTCGAACAGTAACCGAGATACTAACATTGGTGGTCTGTACAAGCGCGGCTATGATACTTACAGCGACACTTGGTATGGCATATAACTAGGTTCAGAGAGCTCTGTTCACAGCAACAACGAACATCGGAATAGCTCGAACAGTAACCGAGATACTAACATGTGTGGTCTGTATAAGCGCGGCTATGATACTTACAGCGACACTTGGTATGGCATATAACTAGGTTCAGAGAGCTCTGTTCACAGCAACAACGAACATCGGAATAGCTCGAACAGTAACCGAGATACTAACATGGGTGGTCTGTATAAGCGCGGCTATGATACTTACAGCGACACTTGGTATGGCATATAACTAGGTTCAGAGAGCTCTGTTCACAGCAACAACGAACGTCGGAATAGCTCGAACAGTAATCGAGATACTAACATTGGTGGTCTGTATAAGCGCGGCTATGATACTTACAGCGACACTTGGTATGGCATATAACTAGGTTCACAGAGCTCTGTTCACAGCAACAACGAACATCGGAATAGCTCCAAGAGTAACCGAGATACTAACATGGGTGGTCTGTATAAGCGCGGCTATGATACTTACAGCGACACTTGGTATGGCATATAACTAGGTTCAGAGAGCTCTGTTCACAGCAACAACGAACGTCGGAATAGGTCGAACAGTAACCGAGATACTAACATGGGTGGTCTGTATAAGCGCGGCTATGATACTTACAGCGACACTTAGTATGGCATATAACTAGGTTCAGAGAGCTCTGTTCACAGCAACAACGAACATCGGAATAGCTCCAAGAGTAACCGAGATACTAACATGGGTGGTCTGTATAAGCGCGGCTATGATACTTACAGAGACACTTGGTATGGCATATAACTAGGTTCAGAGAGCTCTGTTCACAGCAACAACGAACATCGGAATAGCTCGAACAGTAACCGAGATACTAACATGGGTGGTCTGTATAAGCGCGGCTATGATACTTACAGCGACACTTGGTATGGCATATAACTAGGTTCAGAGAGCTCTGTTCACAGCAATAACGAACGTCGGAATAGCTCGAACAGTAACCGAGATACTAACATGGGTGGTCTGTATAAGCGCGGCTATGATACTTACAGCGACACTTGGTATGGCATATAACTAGGTTCAGAGAGCTCTGTTCACAGCAACAACGAACATCGGAATAGCTCGAACAGTAACCGAGATACTAACATGGGTGGTCTGTATAAGCGCGGCTATGATACTTACAGAGACACTTGATATGGCATATAACTAGGTTCAGAGAGCTCTGTTCACAGCAACAACGAACGTCGGAATAGCTCGAACAGTAACCGAGATACTAACATGGGTGGTCTGTATAAGCGCGGCTATGATACTTACAGCGACACTTGGTATGGCATATAACTAGGTTCAGAGAGCTCTGTTCACAGCAACAACGAACATCGGAATAGCTCGAACAGTAACCGAGATACTAACATGGGTGGTCTGTATAAGCGCGGCTATGATACTTACAGCGACACTTGGTATGGCATATAACTAGGTTCAGAGAGCTCTGTTCACAGCAACAACGAACGTCGGAATAGGTCGAACAGTAACCGAGATACTAACATGGGTGGTCTGTATAAGCGCGGCTATGATACTTACAGCGACACTTGGTATGGCATATAACTAGGTTCAGAGAGCTCTGTTCACAGCAACAACGAACGTCGGAATAGCTCGAACAGTAATCGAGATACTAACATGGGTGGTCTGTATAAGCGCGGCTATGATACTTACAGAGACACTTGGTATGGCATATAACTAGGTTCAGAGAGCTCTGTTCACAGCAACAACGAACATCGGAATAGCTCGAACAGTAACCGAGATACTAACATGGGTGGTCTGTATAAGCGCGGCTATGATACTTACAGCGACACTTGGTATGGCATATAACTAGGTTCAGAGAGCTCTGTTCACAGCAACAACGAACATCGGAATAGCTCCAACAGTAACCCAGATACTAACATGGGTGGTCTGTATAAGCGCGGCTATGATACTTACAGCGACACTTGGTATGGCATATAACTAGGTTCAGAGAGCTCTGTTCACAGCAACAACGAACATCGTAATAGCTCCAACAGTAACCGAGATACTAACATGGGTGGTCTGTATAAGCGCGGCTATGATACTTACAGCGACACTTGGTATGGCATATAACTAGGTTCAGAGAGCTCTGTTCACAGCAACAACGAACGTCGGAATAGCTCGAACAGTAATCGAGATACTAACATGGGTGGTCTGTATAAGCGCGGCTATGATACTTACAGCGACACTTAGTATGGCATATAACTAGGTTCAGAGAGCTCTGTTCACAGCAACAACGAACATCGGAATAGCTCCAAGAGTAACCGAGATACTAACATGGGTGGTCTGTATAAGCGCGGCTATGATACTTACAGCGACACTTGGTATGGCATATAACTAGGTTCAGAGAGCTCTGTTCACAGCAACAACGAACGTCGGAATAGGTCGAACAGTAACCGAGATACTAACATGGGTGGTCTGTATAAGCGCGGCTATGATACTTACAGCGACACTTAGTATGGCATATAACTAGGTTCAGAGAGCTCTGTTCACAGCAACAACGAACATCGGAATAGCTCCAAGAGTAACCGAGATACTAACATGGGTGGTCTGTATAAGCGCGGCTATGATACTTACAGCGACACTTGGTATGGCATATAACTAGGTTCAGAGAGCTCTGTTCACAGCAACAACGAACATCGGAATAGCTCGAACAGTAACCGAGATACTAACATGGGTGGTCTGTATAAGCGCGGCTATGATACTTACAGAGACACTTGGTATGGCATATAACTAGGTTCAGAGAGCTCTGTTCACAGCAACAACGAACGTCGTAATAGCTCGAACAGTAACCGAGATACTAACATGGGTGGTCTGTATAAGCGCGGCTGTGATACTTACAGCGACACTTGGTATGGCATATAACTAGGTTCAGAGAGCTCTTTTCACAGCAACAACGAACATCGGAATAGCTCGAACAGTAACCGAGATACTAACATGGGTGGTCTGTATAAGCGCGGCTATGATACTTACAGCGACACTTGGTATGGCATATAACTAGGTTCAGAGAGCTCTGTTCACAGCAACAACGAACATCGGAATAGCTCGAACAGTAACCGAGATACTAACATGGGTGGTCTGTATAAGCGCGGCTATGATACTTACAGCGACACTTGGTATGGCATATAACTAGGTTCAGAGAGCTGTGTTCACAGCAACAACGAACATCGGAATAGCTCGAACAGTAACCGAGATACTAACATGGGTGGTCTGTATAAGCGCGGCTATGATACTTACAGCAACACTTGGTATGGCATATAACTCGGTTCAGAGAGCTCTGTTCACAGCAACAACGAACATCGGAATAGCTCGAACAGTAACCGAGATACTAACATGGGTGGTCTGTATAAGCGCGGCTATGATACTTACAGAGACACTTGGTATGGCATATAACTAGGTTCAGAGAGCTCTGTTCACAGCAACAACGAACATCGGAATAGCTCGAACAGTAACCGAGATACTAACATGGGTGGTCTGTATAAGCGCGGCTATGATACTTACAGCGACACTTGGTATGGCATATAACTAGGTTCAGAGAGCTCTGTTCACAGCAACAACGAACATCGGAATAGCTCCAACAGTAACCCAGATACTAACATGGGTGGTCTGTATAAGCGCGGCTATGATACTTACAGCGACACTTGGTATGGCATATAACTAGGTTAAGAGAGCTCTGTTCACAGCAACAACGAACATCGCAATAGCTCCAACAGTAACCGAGATACTAACATGGGTGGTCTGTATAAGCGCGGCTATGATACTTACAGCGACACTAGGTATGGCATATAACTAGGTTCAGAGAGCTCTGTTCACAGCAACAACGAACATCGGAATAGCTCGAACAGTAACCGAGATACTAACATGGGTGGTCTGTATAAGCGCGGCTATGATACTTACAGCGACACTTGGTATGGCATATAACTAGGTTCAGAGAGCTCTGTTCACAGCAACAACGAACATCGGAATAGCTCGAACAGTAACCGAGATACTAACATGGGTGGTCTGTATAAGCGCGGCTATGATACTTACAGCGACACTTGGTATGGCATATAACTAGGTTTAGAGAGCTCTGTTCACAGCAACAACGAACGTCGGAATAGCTCGAACAGTAACCGAGATACTAACATGGGTGGTCTGTATAAGCGCGGCTATGATACTTACAGCGACACTTGGTATGGCATATAACTAGGTTCAGAGAGCTCTGTTCACAGCAACAACGAACATCGGAATAGCTCGAACAGTAACCGAGATACTAACATGGGTGGTCTGTATAAGCGCGGCTATGATACTTACAGCGACACTTGGTGTGGCATATAACTAGGTTCAGAGAGCTCTGTTCACAGCAACAACGAACATCGGAATAGCTCGAACAGTAACCGAGATACTAACATGGGTGGTCTGTATAAGCGCGGCTATGATACTTACAGAGACACTTGGTATGGCATATAACTAGGTTCAGAGAGCTCTGTTCACAGCAACAACGAACGTCGGAATAGCTCGAACAGTAACCGAGATACTAACATGGGTGGTCTGTATAAGCGCGGCTATGATACTTACAGCGACACTTGGTATGGCATATAACTAGGTTCAGAGAGCTCTGTTCACAGCAACAACGAACATCGGAATAGCTCGAACAGTAACCGAGATACTAACATGGGTGGTCTGTATAAGCGCGGCTATGATACTTACAGCGACACTTGGTATGGCATATAACTAGGTTCAGAGAGCTCTGTTCACAGCAACAACGAACATCGTAATAGCTCCAACAGTAACCGAGATACTAACATGGGTGGTCTGTATAAGCGCGGCTATGATACTTACAGCGACACTTGGTATGGCATATAACTAGGTTCAGAGAGCTCTGTTCACAGCAACAACGAACATCGGAATAGCTCGAACAGTAACCGAGATACTAACATGGGTGGTCTGTATAAGCGCGGCTATGATACTTACAGAGACACTTGGTATGGCATATAACTAGGTTCAGAGAGCTCTGTTCACAGCAACAACGAACGTCGGAATAGCTCGAACAGTAACCGAGATATTAACATGGGTGGTCTGTATAAGCGCGGCTATGATACTTACAGCGACACTTGGTATGGCATATAACTAGGTTCAGAGAGCTCTTTTCACAGCAACAACGAACATCGGAATAGCTCGAACAGTAACCGAGATACTAACATGGGTGGTCTGTATAAGCGCGGCTATGATACTTACAGAGACACTTGGTATGGCATATAACTAGGTTCAGAGAGCTCTGTTCACAGCAACAACGAACATCGGAATAGCTCGAACAGTAACCGAGATACTAACATGGGTGGTCTGTATAAGCGCGGCTATGATACTTGCAGCGACACTTGGTATGGCATATAACTAGGTTCAGAGAGCTCTGTTCACAGCAACAACGAACATCGGAATAGCTCCAACAGTAACCCAGATACTAACATGGGTGGTCTGTATAAGCGCGGCTATGATACTTACAGCGACACTTGGTATGGCATATAACTAGGTTAAGAGAGCTCTGTTCACAGCAACAACGAACATCGCAATAGCTCCAACAGTAACCGAGATACTAACATGGGTGGTCTGTATAAGCGCGGCTATGATACTTACAGCGACACTAGGTATGGCATATAACTAGGTTCAGAGAGCTCTCTTCACAGCAACAACGAACGTCGGAATAGCTCGAACAGTAACCGAGATACTAACATGGGTGGTCTGTATAAGCGCGGCTATGATACTTACAGCGACACTTGGTATGGCATATAACTAGGTTCAGAGAGCTCTGTTCACAGCAACAACGAACATCGGAATAGCTCGAACAGTAACCGAGATACTAACATGGGTGGTCTGTATAAGCGCGGCTTTGATACTTACAGCGACACTTGGTATGGCATATAACTAGGTTCAGAGAGCTCTGTTCACAGCAACAACGAACATCGTAATAGCTCCAACAGTAACCGAGATACTAACATGGGTGGTCTGTATAAGCGCGGCTATGATACTTACAGCGACACTTGGTATGGCATATAACTAGGTTCAGAGAGCTCTGTTCACAGCAACAACGAACGTCGGAATAGCTCGAACAGTAACCGAGATACTAACATGGGTGGTCTGTATAAGCGCGGCTATGATACTTACAGCGACACTTGGTATGGCATATAACTAGGTTCAGAGAGCTCTGTTCACAGCAACAACGAACATCGTAATAGCTCCAACAGTAACCGAGATACTAACATGGGTGGTCTGTATAAGCGCGGCTATGATACTTACAGCGACACTTGGTATGGCATATAACTAGGTTCAGAGAGCTCTGTTCACAGCAACAACGAACATCGGAATAGCTCGAACAGTAACCGAGATACTAACATGGGTGGTCTGTATAAGCGCGGCTATGATACTTACAGAGACACTTGGTATGGCATATAACTAGGTTCAGAGAGCTCTGTTCACAGCAACAACGAACGTCGGAATAGCTCGAACAGTAACCGAGATACTAACATGGGTGGTCTGTATAAGCGCGGCTATGATACTTACAGCGACACTTGGTATGGCATATAACTAGGTTCAGAGAGCTCTTTTCACAGCAACAACGAACATCGGAATAGCTCGAACAGTAACCGAGATACTAACATGGGTGGTCTGTATAAGCGCGGCTATGATACTTACAGAGACACTTGGTATGGCATATAACTAGGTTCAGAGAGCTCTGTTCACAGCAACAACGAACATCGGAATAGCTCGAACAGTAACCGAGATACTAACATGGGTGGTCTGTATAAGCGCGGCTATGATACTTGCAGCGACACTTGGTATGGCATATAACTAGGTTCAGAGAGCTCTGTTCACAGCAACAACGAACATCGGAATAGCTCCAACAGTAACCCAGATACTAACATGGGTGGTCTGTATAAGCGCGGCTATGATACTTACAGCGACACTTGGTATGGCATATAACTAGGTTAAGAGAGCTCTGTTCACAGCAACAACGAACATCGCAATAGCTCCAACAGTAACCGAGATACTAACATGGGTGGTCTGTATAAGCGCGGCTATGATACTTACAGCGACACTTGGTGTGGCATATAACTAGGTTCAGAGAGCTCTGTTCACAGCAACAACGAACATCGGAATAGCTCGAACAGTAACCGAGATACTAACATGGGTGGTCTGTATAAGCGCGGCTATGATACTTACAGAGACACTTGGTATGGCATATAACTAGGTTCAGAGAGCTCTGTTCACAGCAACAACGAACGTCGGAATAGCTCGAACAGTAACCGAGATACTAACATGGGTGGTCTGTATAAGCGCGGCTATGATACTTACAGCGACACTTGGTATGGCATATAACTAGGTTCAGAGAGCTCTGTTCACAGCAACAACGAACATCGGAATAGCTCGAACAGTAACCGAGATACTAACATGGGTGGTCTGTATAAGCGCGGCTTTGATACTTACAGCGACACTTGGTATGGCATATAACTAGGTTCAGAGAGCTCTGTTCACAGCAACAACGAACATCGTAATAGCTCCAACAGTAACCGAGATACTAACATGGGTGGTCTGTATAAGCGCGGCTATGATACTTACAGCGACACTTGGTATGGCATATAACTAGGTTCAGAGAGCTCTGTTCACAGCAACAACGAACGTCGGAATAGCTCGAACAGTAATCGAGATACTAACATGGGTGGTCTGTATAAGCGCGGCTATGATACTTACAGCGACACTTAGTATGGCATATAACTAGGTTCAGAGAGCTCTGTTCACAGCAACAACGAACATCGGAATAGCTCCAAGAGTAACCGAGATACTAACATGGGTGGTCTGTATAAGCGCGGCTATGATACTTACAGCGACACTTGGTATGGCATATAACTAGGTTCAGAGAGCTCTGTTCACAGCAACAACGAACATCGGAATAGCTCGAACAGTAACCGAGATACTAACATGGGTGGTCTGTATAAGCGCGGCTATGATACTTACAGAGACACTTGGTATGGCATATAACTAGGTTCAGAGAGCTCTGTTCACAGCAACAACGAACGTCGGAATAGCTCGAACAGTAACCGAGATACTAACATGGGTGGTCTGTATAAGCGCGGCTATGATACTTACAGCGACACTTGGTATGGCATATAACTAGGTTCAGAGAGCTCTTTTCACAGCAACAACGAACATCGGAATAGCTCGAACAGTAACCGAGATACTAACATGGGTGGTCTGTATAAGCGCGGCTATGATACTTACAGCGACACTTGGTATGGCATATAACTAGGTTCAGAGAGCTCTGTTCACAGCAACAACGAACATCGGAATAGCTCGAACAGTAACCGAGATACTAACATGGGTGGTCTGTATAAGCGCGGCTATGATACTTACAGCGACACTTGGTATGGCATATAACTAGGTTCAGAGAGCTCTGTTCACAGCAACAACGAACATCGGAATAGCTCGAACAGTAACCGAGATACTAACATGGGTGGTCTGTATAAGCGCGGCTATGATACTTACAGCGACACTTGGTATGGCATATAACTCGGTTCAGAGAGCTCTGTTCACAGCAACAACGAACATCGGAATAGCTCGAACAGTAACCGAGATACTAACATGGGTGGTCTGTATAAGCGCGGCTATGATACTTACAGAGACACTTGGTATGGCATATAACTAGGTTCAGAGAGCTCTGTTCACAGCAACAACGAACATCGGAATAGCTCGAACAGTAATCGAGATACTAACATGGGTGGTCTGTATAAGCGCGGCTATGATACTTACAGCGACACTTAGTATGGCATATAACTAGGTTCAGAGAGCTCTGTTCACAGCAACAACGAACATCGGAATAGCTCCAAGAGTAACCGAGATACTAACATGGGTGGTCTGTATAAGCGCGGCTATGATACTTACAGCGACACTTGGTATGGCATATAACTAGGTTCAGAGAGCTCTGTTCACAGCAACAACGAACATCGGAATAGCTCGAACAGTAACCGAGATACTAACATGGGTGGTCTGTATAAGCGCGGCTATGATACTTACAGCGACACTTGGTATGGCATATAACTAGGTTCAGAGAGCTCTGTTCACAGCAACAACGAACATCGGAATAGCTCGAACAGTAACCGAGATACTAACATGGGTGGTCTGTATAAGCGCGGCTATGATACTTACAGCGACACTTGGTATGGCATATAACTAGGTTCAGAGAGCTCTGTTCACAGCAACAACGAACATCGGAATAGCTCGAACAGTAACCGAGATACTAACATGGGTGGTCTGTATAAGCGCGGCTATGATACTTACAGCGACACTTGGTATGGCATATAACTCGGTTCAGAGAGCTCTGTTCACAGCAACAACGAACATCGGAATAGCTCGAACAGTAACCGAGATACTAACATGGGTGGTCTGTATAAGCGCGGCTATGATACTTACAGAGACACTTGGTATGGCATATAACTAGGTTCAGAGAGCTCTGTTCACAGCAACAACGAACATCGGAATAGCTCGAACAGTAACCGAGATACTAACATGGGTGGTCTGTATAAGCGCGGCTATGATACTTACAGAGACACTTGGTATGGCATATAACTAGGTTCAGAGAGCTCTGTTCACAGCAACAACGAACGTCGGAATAGCTCGAACAGTAATCGAGATACTAACATGGGTGGTCTGTATAAGCGCGGCTATGATACTTACAGCGACACTTAGTATGGCATATAACTAGGTTCAGAGAGTTCTGTTCACAGCAACAACGAACATCGGAATAGCTCCAAGAGTAACCGAGATACTAACATGGGTGGTCTGTATAAGCGCGGCTATGATACTTACAGCGACACTTGGTATGGCATATAACTAGGTTCAGAGAGCTCTGTTCACAGCAACAACGAACGTCGGAATAGGTCGAACAGTAACCGAGATACTAACATGGGTGGTCTGTATAAGCGCGGCTATGATACTTACAGCGACACTTAGTATGGCATATAACTAGGTTCAGAGAGCTCTGTTCACAGCAACAACGAACATCGGAATAGCTCCAAGAGTAACCGAGATACTAACATGGGTGGTCTGTTTAAGCGCGGCTATGATACTTACAGCGACACTTGGTATGGCATATAACTAGGTTCAGAGAGCTCTGTTCACAGCAACAACGAACGTCGGAATAGCTCGAACAGTAATCGAGATACTAACATGGGTGGTCTGTATAAGCGCGGCTATGATACTTACAGCGACACTTAGTATGGCATATAACTAGGTTCAGAGAGCTCTGTTCACAGCAACAACGAACATCGGAATAGCTCCAAGAGTAACCGAGATACTAACATGGGTGGTCTGTATAAGCGCGGCTATGATACTTACAGCGACACTTGGTATGGCATATAACTAGGTTCAGAGAGCTCTGTTCACAGCAACAACGAACATCGGAATAGCTCGCACAGTAACCGAGATACTAACATTGGTGGTCTGTATAAGCGCGGCTATGATACTTACAGCGACACTTGGTATGGCATATAACTAGGTTCAGAGAGCTCTGTTCACAGCAACAACGAACATCGGAATAGCTCGAACAGTAACCGAGATACTAACATGGGTGGTCTGTATAAGCGCGGCTATGATACTTACAGCGACACTTGGTATGGCATATAACTAGGTTCAGAGAGCTCTGTTCACAGCAACAACGAACGTCGGAATAGCTCGAACAGTAACCGAGATACTAACATTGGTGGTCTGTACAAGCGCGGCTATGATACTTACAGCGACACTTGGTATGGCATATAACTAGGTTCAGAGAGCTCTGTTCACAGCAACAACGAACATCGGAATAGCTCGAACAGTAACCGAGATACTAACATGTGTGGTCTGTATAAGCGCGGCTATGATACTTACAGCGACACTTGGTATGGCATATAACTAGGTTCAGAGAGCTCTGTTCACAGCAACAACGAACATCGGAATAGCTCGAACAGTAACCGAGATACTAACATGGGTGGTCTGTATAAGCGCGGCTATGATACTTACAGCGACACTTGGTATGGCATATAACTAGGTTCAGAGAGCTCTGTTCACAGCAACAACGAACGTCGGAATAGCTCGAACAGTAATCGAGATACTAACATTGGTGGTCTGTATAAGCGCGGCTATGATACTTACAGCGACACTTGGTATGGCATATAACTATGTTCAGAGAGCTCTGTTCACAGCAACAACGAACATCGGAATAGCTCCAAGAGTAACCGAGATACTAACATGGGTGGTCTGTATAAGCGCGGCTATGATACTTACAGCGACACTTGGTATGGCATATAACTAGGTTCAGAGAGCTCTGTTCACAGCAACAACGAACGTCGGAATAGGTCGAACAGTAACCGAGATACTAATATGGGTGGTCTGTATAAGCGCGGCTATGATACTTACAGCGACACTTAGTATGGCATATAACTAGGTTCAGAGAGCTCTGTTCACAGCAACAACGAACATCGGAATAGCTCCAAGAGTAACCGAGATACTAACATGGGTGGTCTGTATAAGCGCGGCTATGATACTTACAGAGACACTTGGTATGGCATATAACTAGGTTCAGAGAGCTCTGTTCACAGCAACAACGAACATCGGAATAGCTCGAACAGTAACCGAGATACTAACATGGGTGGTCTGTATAAGCGCGGCTATGATACTTACAGCGACACTTGGTATGGCATATAACTAGGTTCAGAGAGCTCTGTTCACAGCAACAACGAACATCGGAATAGCTCCAACAGTAACCCAGATACTAACATGGGTGGTCTGTATAAGCGCGGCTATGATACTTACAGCGACACTTGGTATGGCATATAACTAGGTTCAGAGAGCTCTGTTCACAGCAACAACGAACATCGGAATAGCTCGAACAGTAACCGAGATACTAACATGGGTGGTCTGTATAAGCGCGGCTATGATACTTACAGAGACACTTGATATGGCATATAACTAGGTTCAGAGAGCTCTGTTCACAGCAACAACGAACGTCGGAATAGCTCGAACAGTAACCGAGATACTAACATGGGTGGTCTGTATAAGCGCGGCTATGATACTTACAGCGACACTTGGTATGGCATATAACTAGGTTCAGAGAGCTCTGTTCACAGCAACAACGAACATCGGAATAGCTCGAACAGTAACCGAGATACTAACATGGGTGGTCTGTATAAGCGCGGCTATGATACTTACAGCGACACTTGGTATGGCATATAACTAGGTTCAGAGAGCTCTGTTCACAGCAACAACGAACATCGGAATAGCTCCAACAGTAACCCAGATACTAACATGGGTGGTCTGTATAAGCGCGGCTATGATACTTACAGCGACACTTGGTATGGCATATAACTAGGTTCAGAGAGCTCTGTTCACAGCAACAACGAACATCGGAATAGCTCGAACAGTAACCGAGATACTAACATGGGTGGTCTGTATAAGCGCGGCTTTGATACTTACAGCGACACTTGGTATGGCATATAACTAGGTTCAGAGAGCTCTGTTCACAGCAACAACGAACATCGTAATAGCTCCAACAGTAACCGAGATACTAACATGGGTGGTCTGTATAAGCGCGGCTATGATACTTACAGCGACACTTGGTATGGCATATAACTAGGTTCAGAGAGCTCTGTTCACAGCAACAACGAACGTCGGAATAGCTCGAACAGTAATCGAGATACTAACATGGGTGGTCTGTATAAGCGCGGCTATGATACTTACAGCGACACTTAGTATGGCATATAACTAGGTTCAGAGAGCTCTGTTCACAGCAACAACGAACATCGGAATAGCTCCAAGAGTAACCGAGATACTAACATGGGTGGTCTGTATAAGCGCGGCTATGATACTTACAGCGACACTTGGTATGGCATATAACTAGGTTCAGAGAGCTCTGTTCACAGCAACAACGAACATCGGAATAGCTCGAACAGTAACCGAGATACTAACATGGGTGGTCTGTATAAGCGCGGCTATGATACTTACAGAGACACTTGGTATGGCATATAACTAGGTTCAGAGAGCTCTGTTCACAGCAACAACGAACGTCGGAATAGCTCGAACAGTAACCGAGATACTAACATGGGTGGTCTGTATAAGCGCGGCTATGATACTTACAGCGACACTTGGTATGGCATATAACTAGGTTCAGAGAGCTCTTTTCACAGCAACAACGAACATCGGAATAGCTCGAACAGTAACCGAGATACTAACATGGGTGGTCTGTATAAGCGCGGCTATGATACTTACAGCGACACTTGGTATGGCATATAACTAGGTTCAGAGAGCTCTGTTCACAGCAACAACGAACATCGGAATAGCTCGAACAGTAACCGAGATACTAACATGGGTGGTCTGTATAAGCGCGGCTATGATACTTACAGCGACACTTGGTATGGCATATAACTAGGTTCAGAGAGCTCTGTTCACAGCAACAACGAACATCGGAATAGCTCGAACAGTAACCGAGATACTAACATGGGTGGTCTGTATAAGCGCGGCTATGATACTTACAGCGACACTTGGTATGGCATATAACTCGGTTCAGAGAGCTCTGTTCACAGCAACAACGAACATCGGAATAGCTCGAACAGTAACCGAGATACTAACATGGGTGGTCTGTATAAGCGCGGCTATGATACTTACAGAGACACTTGGTATGGCATATAACTAGGTTCAGAGAGCTCTGTTCACAGCAACAACGAACATCGGAATAGCTCGAACAGTAACCGAGATACTAACATGGGTGGTCTGTATAAGCGCGGCTATGATACTTACAGAGACACTTGGTATGGCATATAACTAGGTTCAGAGAGCTCTGTTCACAGCAACAACGAACGTCGGAATAGCTCGAACAGTAATCGAGATACTAACATGGGTGGTCTGTATAAGCGCGGCTATGATACTTACAGCGACACTTAGTATGGCATATAACTAGGTTCAGAGAGCTCTGTTCACAGCAACAACGAACATCGGAATAGCTCCAAGAGTAACCGAGATACTAACATGGGTGGTCTGTATAAGCGCGGCTATGATACTTACAGCGACACTTGGTATGGCATATAACTAGGTTCAGAGAGCTCTGTTCACAGCAACAACGAACGTCGGAATAGGTCGAACAGTAACCGAGATACTAACATGGGTGGTCTGTATAAGCGCGGCTATGATACTTACAGCGACACTTAGTATGGCATATAACTAGGTTCAGAGAGCTCTGTTCACAGCAACAACGAACATCGGAATAGTTCCAAGAGTAACCGCGATACTAACATGGGTGGTCTGTATAAGCGCGGCTATGATACTTACAGCGACACTTGGTATGGCATATAACTAGGTTCAGAGAGCTCTGTTCACAGCAACAACGAACGTCGGAATAGCTCGAACAGTAATCGAGATACTAACATGGGTGGTCTGTATAAGCGCGGCTATGATACTTACAGCGACACTTAGTATGGCATATAACTAGGTTCAGAGAGCTCTGTTCACAGCAACAACGAACATCGGAATAGCTCCAAGAGTAACCGAGATACTAACATGGGTGGTCTGTATAAGCGCGGCTATGATACTTACAGCGACACTTGGTATGGCATATAACTAGGTTCAGAGAGCTCTGTTCACAGCAACAACGAACATCGGAATAGCTCGCACAGTAACCGAGATACTAACATTGGTGGTCTGTATAAGCGCGGCTATGATACTTACAGCGACACTTGGTATGGCATATAACTAGGTTCAGAGAGCTCTGTTCACAGCAACAACGAACATCGGAATAGCTCGAACAGTAACCGAGATACTAACATGGGTGGTCTGTATAAGCGCGGCTATGATACTTACAGCGACACTTGGTATGGCATATAACTAGGTTCAGAGAGCTCTGTTCACAGCAACAACGAACATCGGAATAGCTCGAACAGTAACCGAGATACTAACATGGGTGGTCTGTATAAGCGCGGCTATGATACTTACAGCGACACTTGGTATGGCATATAACTAGGTTCAGAGAGCTCTGTTCACAGCAACAACGAACATCGGAATAGCTCCAACAGTAACCCAGATACTAACATGGGTGGTCTGTATAAGCGCGGCTATGATACTTACAGCGACACTTGGTATGGCATATAACTAGGTTCAGAGAGCTCTGTTCACAGCAACAACGAACATCGGAATAGCTCGAACAGTAACCGAGATACTAACATGGGTGGTCTGTATAAGCGCGGCTTTGATACTTACAGCGACACTTGGTATGGCATATAACTAGGTTCAGAGAGCTCTGTTCACAGCAACAACGAACATCGTAATAGCTCCAACAGTAACCGAGATACTAACATGGGTGGTCTGTATAAGCGCGGCTATGATACTTACAGCGACACTTGGTATGGCATATAACTAGGTTCAGAGAGCTCTGTTCACAGCAACAACGAACGTCGGAATAGCTCGAACAGTAATCGAGATACTAACATGGGTGGTCTGTATAAGCGCGGCTATGATACTTACAGCGACACTTAGTATGGCATATAACTAGGTTCAGAGAGCTCTGTTCACAGCAACAACGAACATCGGAATAGCTCCAAGAGTAACCGAGATACTAACATGGGTGGTCTGTATAAGCGCGGCTATGATACTTACAGCGACACTTGGTATGGCATATAACTAGGTTCAGAGAGCTCTGTTCACAGCAACAACGAACATCGGAATAGCTCGAACAGTAACCGAGATACTAACATGGGTGGTCTGTATAAGCGCGGCTATGATACTTACAGAGACACTTGGTATGGCATATAACTAGGTTCAGAGAGCTCTGTTCACAGCAACAACGAACGTCGGAATAGCTCGAACAGTAACCGAGATACTAACATGGGTGGTCTGTATAAGCGCGGCTATGATACTTACAGCGACACTTGGTATGGCATATAACTAGGTTCAGAGAGCTCTTTTCACAGCAACAACGAACATCGGAATAGCTCGAACAGTAACCGAGATACTAACATGGGTGGTCTGTATAAGCGCGGCTATGATACTTACAGCGACACTTGGTATGGCATATAACTAGGTTCAGAGAGCTCTGTTCACAGCAACAACGAACATCGGAATAGCTCGAACAGTAACCGAGATACTAACATGGGTGGTCTGTATAAGCGCGGCTATGATACTTACAGCGACACTTGGTATGGCATATAACTAGGTTCAGAGAGCTCTGTTCACAGCAACAACGAACATCGGAATAGCTCGAACAGTAACCGAGATACTAACATGGGTGGTCTGTATAAGCGCGGCTATGATACTTACAGCGACACTTGGTATGGCATATAACTCGGTTCAGAGAGCTCTGTTCACAGCAACAACGAACATCGGAATAGCTCGAACAGTAACCGAGATACTAACATGGGTGGTCTGTATAAGCGCGGCTATGATACTTACAGAGACACTTGGTATGGCATATAACTAGGTTCAGAGAGCTCTGTTCACAGCAACAACGAACATCGGAATAGCTCGAACAGTAACCGAGATACTAACATGGGTGGTCTGTATAAGCGCGGCTATGATACTTACAGAGACACTTGGTATGGCATATAACTAGGTTCAGAGAGCTCTGTTCACAGCAACAACGAACGTCGGAATAGCTCGAACAGTAATCGAGATACTAACATGGGTGGTCTGTATAAGCGCGGCTATGATACTTACAGCGACACTTAGTATGGCATATAACTAGGTTCAGAGAGCTCTGTTCACAGCAACAACGAACATCGGAATAGCTCCAAGAGTAACCGAGATACTAACATGGGTGGTCTGTATAAGCGCGGCTATGATACTTACAGCGACACTTGGTATGGCATATAACTAGGTTCAGAGAGCTCTGTTCACAGCAACAACGAACGTCGGAATAGGTCGAACAGTAACCGAGATACTAACATGGGTGGTCTGTATAAGCGCGGCTATGATACTTACAGCGACACTTAGTATGGCATATAACTAGGTTCAGAGAGCTCTGTTCACAGCAACAACGAACATCGGAATAGTTCCAAGAGTAACCGCGATACTAACATGGGTGGTCTGTATAAGCGCGGCTATGATACTTACAGCGACACTTGGTATGGCATATAACTAGGTTCAGAGAGCTCTGTTCACAGCAACAACGAACGTCGGAATAGCTCGAACAGTAATCGAGATACTAACATGGGTGGTCTGTATAAGCGCGGCTATGATACTTACAGCGACACTTAGTATGGCATATAACTAGGTTCAGAGAGCTCTGTTCACAGCAACAACGAACATCGGAATAGCTCCAAGAGTAACCGAGATACTAACATGGGTGGTCTGTATAAGCGCGGCTATGATACTTACAGCGACACTTGGTATGGCATATAACTAGGTTCAGAGAGCTCTGTTCACAGCAACAACGAACATCGGAATAGCTCGCACAGTAACCGAGATACTAACATTGGTGGTCTGTATAAGCGCGGCTATGATACTTACAGCGACACTTGGTATGGCATATAACTAGGTTCAGAGAGCTCTGTTCACAGCAACAACGAACATCGGAATAGCTCGAACAGTAACCGAGATACTAACATGGGTGGTCTGTATAAGCGCGGCTATGATACTTACAGCGACACTTGGTATGGCATATAACTAGGTTCAGAGAGCTCTGTTCACAGCAACAACGAACGTCGGAATAGCTCGAACAGTAACCGAGATACTAACATTGGTGGTCTGTACAAGCGCGGCTATGATACTTACAGCGACACTTGGTATGGCATATAACTAGGTTCAGAGAGCTCTGTTCACAGCAACAACGAACATCGGAATAGCTCGAACAGTAACCGAGATACTAACATGTGTGGTCTGTATAAGCGCGGCTATGATACTTACAGCGACACTTGGTATGGCATATAACTAGGTTCAGAGAGCTCTGTTCACAGCAACAACGAACATCGGAATAGCTCGAACAGTAACCGAGATACTAACATGGGTGGTCTGTATAAGCGCGGCTATGATACTTACAGCGACACTTGGTATGGCATATAACTAGGTTCAGAGAGCTCTGTTCACAGCAACAACGAACGTCGGAATAGCTCGAACAGTAATCGAGATACTAACATTGGTGGTCTGTATAAGCGCGGCTATGATACTTACAGCGACACTTGGTATGGCATATAACTAGGTTCAGAGAGCTCTGTTCACAGCAACAACGAACATCGGAATAGCTCCAAGAGTAACCGAGATACTAACATGGGTGGTCTGTATAAGCGCGGCTATGATACTTACAGCGACACTTGGTATGGCATATAACTAGGTTCAGAGAGCTCTGTTCACAGCAACAACGAACATCGGAATAGCTCGAACAGTAACCGAGATACTAACATGGGTGGTCTGTATAAGCGCGGCTATGATACTTACAGCGACACTTGGTATGGCATATAACTAGGTTCAGAGAGCTCTGTTCACAGCAACAACGAACATCGGAATAGCTCGAACAGTAACCCAGATACTAACATGGGTGGTCTGTATAAGCGCGGCTATGATACTTACAGCGACACTTGGTATGGCATATAACTAGGTTCAGAGAGCTCTGTTCACAGCAACAACGAACATCGGAATAGCTCGAACAGTAACCGAGATACTAACATGGGTGGTCTGTATAAGCGCGGCTATGATACTTACAGCGACACTTGGTATGGCATATAACTAGGTTCAGAGAGCTCTGTTCACAGCAACAACGAACGTCGGAATAGCTCGAACAGTAACCGAGATACTAACATGGGTGGTCTGTATAAGCGCGGCTATGATACTTACAGCGACACTTGGTATGGCATATAACTAGGTTCAGAGAGCTCTGTTCACAGCAACAACGAACGTCGGAATAGGTCGAACAGTAACCGAGATACTAACATGGGTGGTCTGTATAAGCGCGGCTATGATACTTACAGCGACACTTGGTATGGCATATAACTAGGTTCAGAGAGCTCTGTTCACAGCAACAACGAACGTCGGAATAGCTCGAACAGTAATCGAGATACTAACATGGGTGGTCTGTATAAGCGCGGCTATGATACTTACAGAGACACTTGGTATGGCATATAACTAGGTTCAGAGAGCTCTGTTCACAGCAACAACGAACATCGGAATAGCTCGAACAGTAACCGAGATACTAACATGGGTGGTCTGTATAAGCGCGGCTATGATACTTACAGCGACACTTGGTATGGCATATAACTAGGTTCAGAGAGCTCTGTTCACAGCAACAACGAACATCGGAATAGCTCCAACAGTAACCCAGATACTAACATGGGTGGTCTGTATAAGCGCGGCTATGATACTTACAGCGACACTTGGTATGGCATATAACTAGGTTCAGAGAGCTCTGTTCACAGCAACAACGAACATCGTAATAGCTCCAACAGTAACCGAGATACTAACATGGGTGGTCTGTATAAGCGCGGCTATGATACTTACAGCGACACTTGGTATGGCATATAACTAGGTTCAGAGAGCTCTGTTCACAGCAACAACGAACGTCGGAATAGCTCGAACAGTAATCGAGATACTAACATGGGTGGTCTGTATAAGCGCGGCTATGATACTTACAGCGACACTTAGTATGGCATATAACTAGGTTCAGAGAGCTCTGTTCACAGCAACAACGAACATCGGAATAGCTCCAAGAGTAACCGAGATACTAACATGGGTGGTCTGTATAAGCGCGGCTATGATACTTACAGCGACACTTGGTATGGCATATAACTAGGTTCAGAGAGCTCTGTTCACAGCAACAACGAACGTCGGAATAGGTCGAACAGTAACCGAGATACTAACATGGGTGGTCTGTATAAGCGCGGCTATGATACTTACAGCGACACTTAGTATGGCATATAACTAGGTTCAGAGAGCTCTGTTCACAGCAACAACGAACATCGGAATAGCTCCAAGAGTAACCGAGATACTAACATGGGTGGTCTGTATAAGCGCGGCTATGATACTTACAGCGACACTTGGTATGGCATATAACTAGGTTCAGAGAGCTCTGTTCACAGCAACAACGAACATCGGAATAGCTCGAACAGTAACCGAGATACTAACATGGGTGGTCTGTATAAGCGCGGCTATGATACTTACAGCGACACTTGGTATGGCATATAACTAGGTTCAGAGAGCTCTTTTCACAGCAACAACGAACATCGGAATAGCTCGAACAGTAACCGAGATACTAACATGGGTGGTCTGTATAAGCGCGGCTATGATACTTACAGCGACACTTGGTATGGCATATAACTAGGTTCAGAGAGCTCTGTTCACAGCAACAACGAACATCGGAATAGCTCGAACAGTAACCGAGATACTAACATGGGTGGTCTGTATAAGCGCGGCTATGATACTTACAGCGACACTTGGTATGGCATATAACTAGGTTCAGAGAGCTCTGTTCACAGCAACAACGAACATCGGAATAGCTCGAACAGTAACCGAGATACTAACATGGGTGGTCTGTATAAGCGCGGCTATGATACTTACAGCGACACTTGGTATGGCATATAACTAGGTTCAGAGAGCTGTGTTCACAGCAACAACGAACATCGGAATAGCTCGAACAGTAACCGAGATACTAACATGGGTGGTCTGTATAAGCGCGGCTATGATACTTACAGCGACACTTGGTATGGCATATAACTCGGTTCAGAGAGCTCTGTTCACAGCAACAACGAACATCGGAATAGCTCGAACAGTAACCGAGATACTAACATGGGTGGTCTGTATAAGCGCGGCTATGATACTTACAGAGACACTTGGTATGGCATATAACTAGGTTCAGAGAGCTCTGTTCACAGCAACAACGAACATCGGAATAGCTCGAACAGTAACCGAGATACTAACATGGGTGGTCTGTATAAGCGCGGCTATGATACTTACAGCGACACTTGGTATGGCATATAACTAGGTTCAGAGAGCTCTGTTCACAGCAACAACGAACATCGGAATAGCTCCAACAGTAACCCAGATACTAACATGGGTGGTCTGTATAAGCGCGGCTATGATACTTACAGCGACACTTGGTATGGCATATAACTAGGTTAAGAGAGCTCTGTTCACAGCAACAACGAACATCGCAATAGCTCCAACAGTAACCGAGATACTAACATGGGTGGTCTGTATAAGCGCGGCTATGATACTTACAGCGACACTAGGTATGGCATATAACTAGGTTCAGAGAGCTCTGTTCACAGCAACAACGAACATCGGAATAGCTCGAACAGTAACCGAGATACTAACATGTGTGGTCTGTATAAGCGCGGCTATGATACTTACAGCGACACTTGGTATGGCATATAACTAGGTTCAGAGAGCTCTGTTCACAGCAACAACGAACATCGGAATAGCTCGAACAGTAACCGAGATACTAACATGGGTGGTCTGTATAAGCGCGGCTATGATACTTACAGAGACACTTGGTATGGCATATAACTAGGTTCAGAGAGCTCTGTTCATAGCAACAACGAACGTCGGAATAGCTCGAACAGTAACCGAGATACTAACATGGGTGGTCTGTATAAGCGCGGCTATGATACTTACAGCGACACTTGGTATGGCATATAACTAGGTTCAGAGAGCTCTGTTCACAGCAACAACGAACATCGGAATAGCTCGAACAGTAACCGAGATACTAACATGGGTGGTCTGTATAAGCGCGGCTTTGATACTTACAGCGACACTTGGTATGGCATATAACTAGGTTCAGAGAGCTCTGTTCACAGCAACAACGAACATCGTAATAGCTCCAACAGTAACCGAGATACTAACATGGGTGGTCTGTATAAGCGCGGCTATGATACTTACAGCGACACTTGGTATGGCATATAACTAGGTTCAGAGAGCTCTGTTCACAGCAACAACGAACGTCGGAATAGCTCGAACAGTAATCGAGATACTAACATGGGTGGTCTGTATAAGCGCGGCTATGATACTTACAGCGACACTTAGTATGGCATATAACTAGGTTCAGAGAGCTCTGTTCACAGCAACAACGAACATCGGAATAGCTCCAAGAGTAACCGAGATACTAACATGGGTGGTCTGTATAAGCGCGGCTATGATACTTACAGCGACACTTGGTATGGCATATAACTAGGTTCAGAGAGCTCTGTTCACAGCAACAACGAACATCGGAATAGCTCGAACAGTAACCGAGATACTAACATGGGTGGTCTGTATAAGCGCGGCTATGATACTTACAGAGACACTTGGTATGGCATATAACTAGGTTCAGAGAGCTCTGTTCACAGCAACAACGAACGTCGGAATAGCTCGAACAGTAACCGAGATACTAACATGGGTGGTCTGTATAAGCGCGGCTATGATACTTACAGCGACACTTGGTATGGCATATAACTAGGTTCAGAGAGCTCTTTTCACAGCAACAACGAACATCGGAATAGCTCGAACAGTAACCGAGATACTAACATGGGTGGTCTGTATAAGCGCGGCTATGATACTTACAGCGACACTTGGTATGGCATATAACTAGGTTCAGAGAGCTCTGTTCACAGCAACAACGAACATCGGAATAGCTCGAACAGTAACCGAGATACTAACATGGGTGGTCTGTATAAGCGCGGCTATGATACTTACAGCGACACTTGGTATGGCATATAACTAGGTTCAGAGAGCTCTGTTCACAGCAACAACGAACATCGGAATAGCTCGAACAGTAACCGAGATACTAACATGGGTGGTCTGTATAAGCGCGGCTATGATACTTACAGCGACACTTGGTATGGCATATAACTCGGTTCAGAGAGCTCTGTTCACAGCAACAACGAACATCGGAATAGCTCGAACAGTAACCGAGATACTAACATGGGTGGTCTGTATAAGCGCGGCTATGATACTTACAGAGACACTTGGTATGGCATATAACTAGGTTCAGAGAGCTCTGTTCACAGCAACAACGAACATCGGAATAGCTCGAACAGTAACCGAGATACTAACATGGGTGGTCTGTATAAGCGCGGCTATGATACTTACAGAGACACTTGGTATGGCATATAACTAGGTTCAGAGAGCTCTGTTCACAGCAACAACGAACGTCGGAATAGCTCGAACAGTAATCGAGATACTAACATGGGTGGTCTGTATAAGCGCGGCTATGATACTTACAGCGACACTTAGTATGGCATATAACTAGGTTCAGAGAGCTCTGTTCACAGCAACAACGAACATCGGAATAGCTCCAAGAGTAACCGAGATACTAACATGGGTGGTCTGTATAAGCGCGGCTATGATACTTACAGCGACACTTGGTATGGCATATAACTAGGTTCAGAGAGCTCTGTTCACAGCAACAACGAACGTCGGAATAGGTCGAACAGTAACCGAGATACTAACATGGGTGGTCTGTATAAGCGCGGCTATGATACTTACAGCGACACTTAGTATGGCATATAACTAGGTTCAGAGAGCTCTGTTCACAGCAACAACGAACATCGGAATAGCTCCAAGAGTAACCGAGATACTAACATGGGTGGTCTGTATAAGCGCGGCTATGATACTTACAGCGACACTTGGTATGGCATATAACTAGGTTCAGAGAGCTCTGTTCACAGCAACAACGAACGTCGGAATAGCTCGAACAGTAATCGAGATACTAACATGGGTGGTCTGTATAAGCGCGGCTATGATACTTACAGCGACACTTAGTATGGCATATAACTAGGTTCAGAGAGCTCTGTTCACAGCAACAACGAACATCGGAATAGCTCCAAGAGTAACCGAGATACTAACATGGGTGGTCTGTATAAGCGCGGCTATGATACTTACAGCGACACTTGGTATGGCATATAACTAGGTTCAGAGAGCTCTGTTCACAGCAACAACGAACATCGGAATAGCTCGCACAGTAACCGAGATACTAACATTGGTGGTCTGTATAAGCGCGGCTATGATACTTACAGCGACACTTGGTATGGCATATAACTAGGTTCAGAGAGCTCTGTTCACAGCAACAACGAACATCGGAATAGCTCGAACAGTAACCGAGATACTAACATGGGTGGTCTGTATAAGCGCGGCTATGATACTTACAGCGACACTTGGTATGACATATAACTAGGTTCAGAGAGCTCTGTTCACAGCAACAACGAACGTCGGAATAGCTCGAACAGTAACCGAGATACTAACATTGGTGGTCTGTACAAGCGCGGCTATGATACTTACAGCGACACTTGGTATGGCATATAACTAGGTTCAGAGAGCTCTGTTCACAGCAACAACGAACATCGGAATAGCTCGAACAGTAACCGAGATACTAACATGTGTGGTCTGTATAAGCGCGGCTATGATACTTACAGCGACACTTGGTATGGCATATAACTAGGTTCAGAGAGCTCTGTTCACAGCAACAACGAACATCGGAATAGCTCGAACAGTAACCGAGATACTAACATGGGTGGTCTGTATAAGCGCGGCTATGATACTTACAGCGACACTTGGTATGGCATATAACTAGGTTCAGAGAGCTCTGTTCACAGCAACAACGAACGTCGGAATAGCTCGAACAGTAACCGAGATACTAACATGGGTGGTCTGTATAAGCGCGGCTATGATACTTACAGCGACACTTGGTATGGCATATAACTAGGTTCAGAGAGCTCTGTTCACAGCAACAACGAACATCGGAATAGCTCCAAGAGTAACCGAGATACTAACATGGGTGGTCTGTATAAGCGCGGCTATGATACTTACAGCGACACTTGGTATGGCATATAACTAGGTTCAGAGAGCTCTGTTCACAGCAACAACGAACATCGGAATAGCTCCAACAGTAACCCAGATACTAACATGGGTGGTCTGTATAAGCGCGGCTATGATACTTACAGCGACACTTGGTATGGCATATAACTAGGTTCAGAGAGCTCTGTTCACAGCAACAACGAACATCGGAATAGCTCGAACAGTAACCGAGATACTAACATGGGTGGTCTGTATAAGCGCGGCTTTGATACTTACAGCGACACTTGGTATGGCATATAACTAGGTTCAGAGAGCTCTGTTCACAGCAACAACGAACATCGTAATAGCTCCAACAGTAACCGAGATACTAACATGGGTGGTCTGTATAAGCGCGGCTATGATACTTACAGCGACACTTGGTATGGCATATAACTAGGTTCAGAGAGCTCTGTTCACAGCAACAACGAACGTCGGAATAGCTCGAACAGTAACCGAGATACTAACATGGGTGGTCTGTATAAGCGCGGCTATGATACTTACAGCGACACTTGGTATGGCATATAACTAGGTTCAGAGAGCTCTGTTCACAGCAACAACGAACATCGGAATAGCTCGAACAGTAACCGAGATACTAACATGGGTGGTCTGTATAAGCGCGGCTATGATACTTACAGCGACACTTGGTATGGCATATAACTCGGTTCAGAGAGCTCTGTTCACAGCAACAACGAACATCGGAATAGCTCGAACAGTAACCGAGATACTAACATGGGTGGTCTGTATAAGCGCGGCTATGATACTTACAGAGACACTTGGTATGGCATATAACTAGGTTCAGAGAGCTCTGTTCACAGCAACAACGAACATCGGAATAGCTCGAACAGTAACCGAGATACTAACATGGGTGGTCTGTATAAGCGCGGCTATGATACTTACAGCGACACTTGGTATGGCATATAACTAGGTTCAGAGAGCTCTGTTCACAGCAACAACGAACATCGGAATAGCTCCAAGAGTAACCGAGATACTAACATGGGTGGTCTGTATAAGCGCGGCTATGATACTTACAGCGACACTTGGTATGGCATATAACTAGGTTCAGAGAGCTCTGTTCACAGCAACAACGAACATCGGAATAGCTCGCACAGTAACCGAGATACTAACATTGGTGGTCCGTATAAGCGCGGCTATGATACTTACAGCGACACTTGGTATGGCATATAACTAGGTTCAGAGAGCTCTGTTCACAGCAACAACGAACATCGGAATAGCTCGAACAGTAACCGAGATACTAACATGGGTGGTCTGTATAAGCGCGGCTATGATACTTACAGCGACACTTGGTATGGCATATAACTAGGTTCAGAGAGCTCTGTTCACAGCAACAACGAACGTCGGAATAGCTCGAACAGTAACCGAGATACTAACATTGGTGGTCTGTACAAGCGCGGCTATGATACTTACAGCGACACTTGGTATGGCATATAACTAGGTTCAGAGAGCTCTGTTCACAGCAACAACGAACATCGGAATAGCTCGAACAGTAACCGAGATACTAACATGTGTGGTCTGTATAAGCGCGGCTATGATACTTACAGCGACACTTGGTATGGCATATAACTAGGTTCAGAGAGCTCTGTTCACAGCAACAACGAACATCGGAATAGCTCGAACAGTAACCGAGATACTAACATGGGTGGTCTGTATAAGCGCGGCTATGATACTTACAGCGACACTTGGTATGGCATATAACTAGGTTCAGAGAGCTCTGTTCACAGCAACAACGAACGTCGGAATAGCTCGAACAGTAATCGAGATACTAACATTGGTGGTCTGTATAAGCGCGGCTATGATACTTACAGCGACACTTGGTATGGCATATAACTAGGTTCAGAGAGCTCTGTTCACAGCAACAACGAACATCGGAATAGCTCCAAGAGTAACCGAGATACTAACATGGGTGGTCTGTATAAGCGCGGCTATGATACTTACAGCGACACTTGGTATGGCATATAACTAGGTTCAGAGAGCTCTGTTCACAGCAACAACGAACGTCGGAATAGGTCGAACAGTAACCGAGATACTAACATGGGTGGTCTGTATAAGCGCGGCTATGATACTTACAGCGACACTTAGTATGGCATATAACTAGGTTCAGAGAGCTCTGTTCACAGCAACAACGAACATCGGAATAGCTCCAAGAGTAACCGAGATACTAACATGGGTGGTCTGTATAAGCGCGGCTATGATACTTACAGAGACACTTGGTATGGCATATAACTAGGTTCAGAGAGCTCTGTTCACAGCAACAACGAACATCGGAATAGCTCGAACAGTAACCGAGATACTAACATGGGTGGTCTGTATAAGCGCGGCTATGATACTTACAGCGACACTTGGTATGGCATATAACTAGGTTCAGAGAGCTCTGTTCACAGCAACAACGAACATCGGAATAGCTCCAACAGTAACCCAGATACTAACATGGGTGGTCTGTATAAGCGCGGCTATGATACTTACAGCGACACTTGGTATGGCATATAACTAGGTTCAGAGAGCTCTGTTCACAGCAACAACGAACATCGGAATAGCTCGAACAGTAACCGAGATACTAACATGGGTGGTCTGTATAAGCGCGGCTATGATACTTACAGAGACACTTGATATGGCATATAACTAGGTTCAGAGAGCTCTGTTCACAGCAACAACGAACGTCGGAATAGCTCGAACAGTAACCGAGATACTAACATGGGTGGTCTGTATAAGCGCGGCTATGATACTTACAGCGACACTTGGTATGGCATATAACTAGGTTCAGAGAGCTCTGTTCACAGCAACAACGAACATCGGAATAGCTCGAACAGTAACCGAGATACTAACATGGGTGGTCTGTATAAGCGCGGCTATGATACTTACAGCGACACTTGGTATGGCATATAACTAGGTTCAGAGAGCTCTGTTCACAGCAACAACGAACGTCGGAATAGGTCGAACAGTAACCGAGATACTAACATGGGTGGTCTGTATAAGCGCGGCTATGATACTTACAGCGACACTTGGTATGGCATATAACTAGGTTCAGAGAGCTCTGTTCACAGCAACAACGAACGTCGGAATAGCTCGAACAGTAATCGAGATACTAACATGGGTGGTCTGTATAAGCGCGGCTATGATACTTACAGAGACACTTGGTATGGCATATAACTAGGTTCAGAGAGCTCTGTTCACAGCAACAACGAACATCGGAATAGCTCGAACAGTAACCGAGATACTAACATGGGTGGTCTGTATAAGCGCGGCTATGATACTTACAGCGACACTTGGTATGGCATATAACTAGGTTCAGAGAGCTCTGTTCACAGCAACAACGAACATCGGAATAGCTCCAACAGTAACCCAGATACTAACATGGGTGGTCTGTATAAGCGCGGCTATGATACTTACAGCGACACTTGGTATGGCATATAACTAGGTTCAGAGAGCTCTGTTCACAGCAACAACGAACATCGTAATAGCTCCAACAGTAACCGAGATACTAACATGGGTGGTCTGTATAAGCGCGGCTATGATACTTACAGCGACACTTGGTATGGCATATAACTAGGTTCAGAGAGCTCTGTTCACAGCAACAACGAACGTCGGAATAGCTCGAACAGTAATCGAGATACTAACATGGGTGGTCTGTATAAGCGCGGCTATGATACTTACAGCGACACTTAGTATGGCATATAACTAGGTTCAGAGAGCTCTGTTCACAGCAACAACGAACATCGGAATAGCTCCAAGAGTAACCGAGATACTAACATGGGTGGTCTGTATAAGCGCGGCTATGATACTTACAGCGACACTTGGTATGGCATATAACTAGGTTCAGAGAGCTCTGTTCACAGCAACAACGAACGTCGGAATAGGTCGAACAGTAACCGAGATACTAACATGGGTGGTCTGTATAAGCGCGGCTATGATACTTACAGCGACACTTGGTATGGCATATAACTAGGTTCAGAGAGCTCTGTTCACAGCAACAACGAACATCGGAATAGCTCCAACAGTAACCCAGATACTAACATGGGTGGTCTGTATAAGCGCGGCTATGATACTTACAGCGACACTTGGTATGGCATATAACTAGGTTAAGAGAGCTCTGTTCACAGCAACAACGAACATCGCAATAGCTCCAACAGTAACCGAGATACTAACATGGGTGGTCTGTATAAGCGCGGCTATGATACTTACAGCGACACTAGGTATGGCATATAACTAGGTTCAGAGAGCTCTGTTCACAGCAACAACGAACATCGGAATAGCTCGAACAGTAACCGAGATACTAACATGGGTGGTCTGTATAAGCGCGGCTATGATACTTACAGCGACACTTGGTATGGCATATAACTAGGTTCAGAGAGCTCTGTTCACAGCAACAACGAACATCGGAATAGCTCGAACAGTAACCGAGATACTAACATGGGTGGTCTGTATAAGCGCGGCTATGATACTTACAGCGACACTTGGTATGGCATATAACTAGGTTTAGAGAGCTCTGTTCACAGCAACAACGAACGTCGGAATAGCTCGAACAGTAACCGAGATACTAACATGGGTGGTCTGTATAAGCGCGGCTATGATACTTACAGCGACACTTGGTATGGCATATAAATAGGTTCAGAGAGCTCTGTTCACAGCAACAACGAACATCGGAATAGCTCGAACAGTAACCGAGATACTAACATGGGTGGTCTGTATAAGCGCGGCTATGATACTTACAGCGACACTTGGTGTGGCATATAACTAGGTTCAGAGAGCTCTGTTCACAGCAACAACGAACATCGGAATAGCTCGAACAGTAACCGAGATACTAACATGGGTGGTCTGTATAAGCGCGGCTATGATACTTACAGAGACACTTGGTATGGCATATAACTAGGTTCAGAGAGCTCTGTTCACAGCAACAACGAACGTCGGAATAGCTCGAACAGTAACCGAGATACTAACATGGGTGGTCTGTATAAGCGCGGCTATGATACTTACAGCGACACTTGGTATGGCATATAACTAGGTTCAGAGAGCTCTGTTCACAGCAACAACGAACATCGGAATAGCTCGAACAGTAACCGAGATACTAACATGGGTGGTCTGTATAAGCGCGGCTATGATACTTACAGCGACACTTGGTATGGCATATAACTAGGTTCAGAGAGCTCTGTTCACAGCAACAACGAACATCGTAATAGCTCCAACAGTAACCGAGATACTAACATGGGTGGTCTGTATAAGCGCGGCTATGATACTTACAGCGACACTTGGTATGGCATATAACTAGGTTCAGAGAGCTCTGTTCACAGCAACAACGAACGTCGGAATAGCTCGAACAGTAATCGAGATACTAACATGGGTGGTCTGTATAAGCGCGGCTATGATACTTACAGCGACACTTAGTATGGCATATAACTAGGTTCAGAGAGCTCTGTTCACAGCAACAACGAACATCGGAATAGCTCCAAGAGTAACCGAGATACTAACATGGGTGGTCTGTATAAGCGCGGCTATGATACTTACAGCGACACTTGGTATGGCATATAACTAAGTTCAGAGAGCTCTGTTCACAGCAACAACGAACGTCGGAATAGGTCGAACAGTAACCGAGATACTAACATGGGTGGTCTGTATAAGCGCGGCTATGATACTTACAGCGACACTTAGTATGGCATATAACTAGGTTCAGAGAGCTCTGTTCACAGCAACAACGAACATCGGAATAGCTCCAAGAGTAACCGAGATACTAACATGGGTGGTCTGTATAAGCGCGGCTATGATACTTACAGCGACACTTGGTATGGCATATAACTAGGTTCAGAGAGCTCTGTTCACAGCAACAACGAACATCGGAATAGCTCGAACAGTAACCGAGATACTAACATGGGTGGTCTGTATAAGCGCGGCTATGATACTTACAGCGACACTTGGTATGGCATATAACTAGGTTCAGAGAGCTCTGTTCACAGCAACAACGAACATCGTAATAGCTCCAACAGTAACCGAGATACTAACATGGGTGGTCTGTATAAGCGCGGCTATGATACTTACAGCGACACTTGGTATGGCATATAACTAGGTTCAGAGAGCTCTGTTCACAGCAACAACGAACGTCGGAATAGCTCGAACAGTAATCGAGATACTAACATGGGTGGTCTGTATAAGCGCGGCTATGATACTTACAGCGACACTTAGTATGGCATATAACTAGGTTCAGAGAGCTCTGTTCACAGCAACAACGAACATCGGAATAGCTCCAAGAGTAACCGAGATACTAACATGGGTGGTCTGTATAAGCGCGGCTATGATACTTACAGCGACACTTGGTATGGCATATAACTAAGTTCAGAGAGCTCTGTTCACAGCAACAACGAACGTCGGAATAGGTCGAACAGTAACCGAGATACTAACATGGGTGGTCTGTATAAGCGCGGCTATGATACTTACAGCGACACTTAGTATGGCATATAACTAGGTTCAGAGAGCTCTGTTCACAGCAACAACGAACATCGGAATAGCTCCAAGAGTAACCGAGATACTAACATGGGTGGTCTGTATAAGCGCGGCTATGATACTTACAGCGACACTTGGTATGGCATATAACTAGGTTCAGAGAGCTCTGTTCACAGCAACAACGAACATCGGAATAGCTCGAACAGTAACCGAGATACTAACATGGGTGGTCTGTATAAGCGCGGCTATGATACTTACAGAGACACTTGGTATGACATATAACTAGGTTCAGAGAGCTCTGTTCACAGCAACAACGAACGTCGGAATAGCTCGAACAGTAACCGAGATACTAACATGGGTGGTCTGTATAAGCGCGGCTATGATACTTACAGCGACACTTGGTATGGCATATAACTAGGTTCAGAGAGCTCTTTTCACAGCAACAACGAACATCGGAATAGCTCGAACAGTAACCGAGATACTAACATGGGTGGTCTGTATAAGCGCGGCTATGATACTTACAGCGACACTTGGTATGGCATATAACTAGGTTCAGAGAGCTCTGTTCACAGCAACAACGAACATCGGAATAGCTCGAACAGTAACCGAGATACTAACATGGGTGGTCTGTATAAGCGCGGCTATGATACTTACAGCGACACTTGGTATGGCATATAACTAGGTTCAGAGAGCTCTGTTCACAGCAACAACGAACATCGGAATAGCTCGAACAGTAACCGAGATACTAACATGGGTGGTCTGTATAAGCGCGGCTATGATACTTACAGCGACACTTGGTATGGCATATAACTCGGTTCAGAGAGCTCTGTTCACAGCAACAACGAACATCGGAATAGCTCGAACAGTAACCGAGATACTAACATGGGTGGTCTGTATAAGCGCGGCTATGATACTTACAGAGACACTTGGTATGGCATATAACTAGGTTCAGAGAGCTCTGTTCACAGCAACAACGAACATCGGAATAGCTCGAACAGTAACCGAGATACTAACATGGGTGGTCTGTATAAGCGCGGCTATGATACTTACAGAGACACTTGGTATGGCATATAACTAGGTTCAGAGAGCTCTGTTCACAGCAACAACGAACGTCGGAATAGCTCGAACAGTAATCGAGATACTAACATGGGTGGTCTGTATAAGCGCGGCTATGATACTTACAGCGACACTTAGTATGGCATATAACTAGGTTCAGAGAGCTCTGTTCACAGCAACAACGAACATCGGAATAGCTCCAAGAGTAACCGAGATACTAACATGGGTGGTCTGTATAAGCGCGGCTATGATACTTACAGCGACACTTGGTATGGCATATAACTAGGTTCAGAGAGCTCTGTTCACAGCAACAACGAACGTCGGAATAGGTCGAACAGTAACCGAGATACTAACATGGGTGGTCTGTATAAGCGCGGCTATGATACTTACAGCGACACTTAGTATGGCATATAACTAGGTTCAGAGAGCTCTGTTCACAGCAACAACGAACATCGGAATAGCTCCAAGAGTAACCGAGATACTAACATGGGTGGTCTGTATAAGCGCGGCTATGATACTTACAGCGACACTTGGTATGGCATATAACTAGGTTCAGAGAGCTCTGTTCACAGCAACAACGAACGTCGGAATAGCTCGAACAGTAATCGAGATACTAACATGGGTGGTCTGTATAAGCGCGGCTATGATACTTACAGCGACACTTAGTATGGCATATAACTAGGTTCAGAGAGCTCTGTTCACAGCAACAACGAACATCGGAATAGCTCCAAGAGTAACCGAGATACTAACATGGGTGGTCTGTATAAGCGCGGCTATGATACTTACAGCGACACTTGGTATGGCATATAACTAGGTTCAGAGAGCTCTGTTCACAGCAACAACGAACATCGGAATAGCTCGAACAGTAACCGAGATACTAACATTGGTGGTCTGTATAAGCGCGGCTATGATACTTACAGCGACACTTGGTATGGCATATAACTAGGTTCAGAGAGCTCTGTTCACAGCAACAACGAACATCGGAATAGCTCGAACAGTAACCGAGATACTAACATGGGTGGTCTGTATAAGCGCGGCTATGATACTTACAGCGACACTTGGTATGGCATATAACTAGGTTCAGAGAGCTCTGTTCACAGCAACAACGAACGTCGGAATAGCTCGAACAGTAACCGAGATACTAACATGGGTGGTCTGTATAAGCGCGGCTATGATACTTACAGCGACACTTGGTATGGCATATAACTAGGTTCAGAGAGCTCTGTTCACAGCAACAACGAACATCGGAATAGCTCGAACAGTAACCGAGATACTAACATGGGTGGTCTGTATAAGCGCGGCTATGATACTTACAGCGACACTTAGTATGGCATATAACTAGGTTCAGAGAGCTCTGTTCACAGCAACAACGAACATCGGAATAGCTCCAAGAGTAACCGAGATACTAACATGGGTGGTCTGTATAAGCGCGGCTATGATACTTACAGCGACACTTGGTATGGCATATAACTAGGTTCAGAGAGCTCTGTTCACAGCAACAACGAACATCGGAATAGCTCGAACAGTAACCGAGATACTAACATTGGTGGTCTGTATAAGCGCGGCTATGATACTTACAGCGACACTTGGTATGGCATATAACTAGGTTCAGAGAGCTCTGTTCACAGCAACAACGAACATCGGAATAGCTCGAACAGTAACCGAGATACTAACATGGGTGGTCTGTATAAGCGCGGCTATGATACTTACAGCGACACTTGGTATGGCATATAACTAGGTTCAGAGAGCTCTGTTCACAGCAACAACGAACGTCGGAATAGCTCGAACAGTAACCGAGATACTAACATGGGTGGTCTGTATAAGCGCGGCTATGATACTTACAGCGACACTTGGTATGGCATATAACTAGGTTCAGAGAGCTCTGTTCACAGCAACAACGAACATCGGAATAGCTCGAACAGTAACCGAGATACTAACATGGGTGGTCTGTATAAGCGCGGCTATGATACTTACAGCGACACTTAGTATGGCATATAACTAGGTTCAGAGAGCTCTGTTCACAGCAACAACGAACATCGGAATAGCTCCAAGAGTAACCGAGATACTAACATGGGTGGTCTGTATAAGCGCGGCTATGATACTTACAGCGACACTTGGTATGGCATATAACTAGGTTCAGAGAGCTCTGTTCACAGCAACAACGAACATCGGAATAGCTCGAACAGTAACCGAGATACTAACATGGGTGGTCTGTATAAGCGCGGCTATGATACTTACAGCGACACTTGGTATGGCATATAACTAGGTTCAGAGAGCTCTGTTCACAGCAACAACGAACATCGGAATAGCTCGAACAGTAACCGAGATACTAACATGGGTGGTCTGTATAAGCGCGGCTATGATACTTACAGCGACACTTGGTATGGCATATAACTAGGTTCAGAGAGCTGTGTTCACAGCAACAACGAACATCGGAATAGCTCGAACAGTAACCGAGATACTAACATGGGTGGTCTGTATAAGCGCGGCTATGATACTTACAGCGACACTTGGTATGGCATATAACTCGGTTCAGAGAGCTCTGTTCACAGCAACAACGAACATCGGAATAGCTCGAACAGTAACCGAGATACTAACATGGGTGGTCTGTATAAGCGCGGCTATGATACTTACAGAGACACTTGGTATGGCATATAACTAGGTTCAGAGAGCTCTGTTCACAGCAACAACGAACATCGGAATAGCTCGAACAGTAACCGAGATACTAACATGGGTGGTCTGTATAAGCGCGGCTATGATACTTACAGCGACACTTGGTATGGCATATAACTAGGTTCAGAGAGCTCTGTTCACAGCAACAACGAACATCGGAATAGCTCGAACAGTAACCGAGATACTAACATGGGTGGTCTGTATAAGCGCGGCTATGATACTTACAGCGACACTTGGTGTGGCATATAACTAGGTTCAGAGAGCTCTGTTCACAGCAACAACGAACATCGGAATAGCTCGAACAGTAACCGAGATACTAACATGGGTGGTCTGTATAAGCGCGGCTATGATACTTACAGAGACACTTGGTATGGCATATAACTAGGTTCAGAGAGCTCTGTTCACAGCAACAACGAACGTCGGAATAGCTCGAACAGTAACCGAGATACTAACATGGGTGGTCTGTATAAGCGCGGCTATGATACTTACAGCGACACTTGGTATGGCATATAACTAGGTTCAGAGAGCTCTGTTCACAGCAACAACGAACATCGGAATAGCTCGAACAGTAACCGAGATACTAACATGGGTGGTCTGTATAAGCGCGGCTATGATACTTACAGCGACACTTGGTATGGCATATAACTAGGTTCAGAGAGCTCTGTTCACAGCAACAACGAACATCGTAATAGCTCCAACAGTAACCGAGATACTAACATGGGTGGTCTGTATAAGCGCGGCTATGATACTTACAGCGACACTTGGTATGGCATATAACTAGGTTCAGAGAGCTCTGTTCACAGCAACAACGAACGTCGGAATAGCTCGAACAGTAATCGAGATACTAACATGGGTGGTCTGTATAAGCGCGGCTATGATACTTACAGCGACACTTAGTATGGCATATAACTAGGTTCAGAGAGCTCTGTTCACAGCAACAACGAACATCGGAATAGCTCCAAGAGTAACCGAGATACTAACATGGGTGGTCTGTATAAGCGCGGCTATGATACTTACAGCGACACTTGGTATGGCATATAACTAAGTTCAGAGAGCTCTGTTCACAGCAACAACGAACGTCGGAATAGGTCGAACAGTAACCGAGATACTAACATGGGTGGTCTGTATAAGCGCGGCTATGATACTTACAGCGACACTTAGTATGGCATATAACTAGGTTCAGAGAGCTCTGTTCACAGCAACAACGAACATCGGAATAGCTCCAAGAGTAACCGAGATACTAACATGGGTGGTCTGTATAAGCGCGGCTATGATACTTACAGCGACACTTGGTATGGCATATAACTAGGTTCAGAGAGCTCTGTTCACAGCAACAACGAACATCGGAATAGCTCGAACAGTAACCGAGATACTAACATGGGTGGTCTGTATAAGCGCGGCTATGATACTTACAGAGACACTTGGTATGGCATATAACTAGGTTCAGAGAGCTCTGTTCACAGCAACAACGAACGTCGGAATAGCTCGAACAGTAACCGAGATACTAACATGGGTGGTCTGTATAAGCGCGGCTATGATACTTACAGCGACACTTGGTATGGCATATAACTAGGTTCAGAGAGCTCTTTTCACAGCAACAACGAACATCGGAATAGCTCGAACAGTAACCGAGATACTAACATGGGTGGTCTGTATAAGCGCGGCTATGATACTTACAGCGACACTTGGTATGGCATATAACTAGGTTCAGAGAGCTCTGTTCACAGCAACAACGAACATCGGAATAGCTCGAACAGTAACCGAGATACTAACATGGGTGGTCTGTATAAGCGCGGCTATGATACTTACAGCGACACTTGGTATGGCATATAACTAGGTTCAGAGAGCTCTGTTCACAGCAACAACGAACATCGGAATAGCTCGAACAGTAACCGAGATACTAACATGGGTGGTCTGTATAAGCGCGGCTATGATACTTACAGCGACACTTGGTATGGCATATAACTCGGTTCAGAGAGCTCTGTTCACAGCAACAACGAACATCGGAATAGCTCGAACAGTAACCGAGATACTAACATGGGTGGTCTGTATAAGCGCGGCTATGATACTTACAGAGACACTTGGTATGGTATATAACTAGGTTCAGAGAGCTCTGTTCACAGCAACAACGAACATCGGAATAGCTCGAACAGTAACCGAGATACTAACATGGGTGGTCTGTATAAGCGCGGCTATGATACTTACAGAGACACTTGGTATGGCATATAACTAGGTTCAGAGAGCTCTGTTCACAGCAACAACGAACGTCGGAATAGCTCGAACAGTAATCGAGATACTAACATGGGTGGTCTGTATAAGCGCGGCTATGATACTTACAGCGACACTTAGTATGGCATATAACTAGGTTCAGAGAGCTCTGTTCACAGCAACAACGAACATCGGAATAGCTCCAAGAGTAACCGAGATACTAACATGGGTGGTCTGTATAAGCGCGGCTATGATACTTACAGCGACACTTGGTATGGCATATAACTAGGTTCAGAGAGCTCTGTTCACAGCAACAACGAACGTCGGAATAGGTCGAACAGTAACCGAGATACTAACATGGGTGGTCTGTATAAGCGCGGCTATGATACTTACAGCGACACTTAGTATGGCATATAACTAGGTTCAGAGAGCTCTGTTCACAGCAACAACGAACATCGGAATAGCTCCAAGAGTAACCGAGATACTAACATGGGTGGTCTGTATAAGCGCGGCTATGATACTTACAGCGACACTTGGTATGGCATATAACTAGGTTCAGAGAGCTCTGTTCACAGCAACAACGAACGTCGGAATAGCTCGAACAGTAATCGAGATACTAACATGGGTGGTCTGTATAAGCGCGGCTATGATACTTACAGCGACACTTAGTATGGCATATAACTAGGTTCAGAGAGCTCTGTTCACAGCAACAACGAACATCGGAATAGCTCCAAGAGTAACCGAGATACTAACATGGGTGGTCTGTATAAGCGCGGCTATGATACTTACAGCGACACTTGGTATGGCATATAACTAGGTTCAGAGAGCTCTGTTCACAGCAACAACGAACATCGGAATAGCTCGAACAGTAACCGAGATACTAACATTGGTGGTCTGTATAAGCGCGGCTATGATACTTACAGCGACACTTGGTATGGCATATAACTAGGTTCAGAGAGCTCTGTTCACAGCAACAACGAACATCGGCATAGCTCGAACAGTAACCGAGATACTAACATGGGTGGTCTGTATAAGCGCGGCTATGATACTTACAGCGACACTTGGTATGGCATATAACTAGGTTCAGAGAGCTCTGTTCACAGCAACAACGAACGTCGGAATAGCTCGAACAGTAACCGAGATACTAACATGGGTGGTCTGTATAAGCGCGGCTATGATACTTACAGCGACACTTGGTATGGCATATAACTAGGTTCAGAGAGCTCTGTTCACAGCAACAACGAACATCGGAATAGCTCCAAGAGTAACCGAGATACTAACATGGGTGGTCTGTATAAGCGCGGCTATGATACTTACAGCGACACTTGGTATGGCATATAACTAGGTTCAGAGAGCTCTGTTCACAGCAACAACGAACGACGGAATAGCTCGAACAGTAATCGAGATACTAACATGGGTGGTCTGTATAAGCGCGGCTATGATACTTACAGCGACACTTAGTATGGCATATAACTAGGTTCAGAGAGCTCTGTTCACAGCAACAACGAACATCGGAATAGCTCCAAGAGTAACCGAGATACTAACATGGGTGGTCTGTATAAGCGCGGCTATGATACTTACAGCGACACTTGGTATGGCATATAACTAGGTTCAGAGAGCTCTGTTCACAGCAACAACGAACATCGGAATAGCTCGAACAGTAACCGAGATACTAACATTGGTGGTCTGTATAAGCGCGGCTATGATACTTACAGCGACACTTGGTATGGCATATAACTAGGTTCAGAGAGCTCTGTTCACAGCAACAACGAACATCGGAATAGCTCGAACAGTAACCGAGATACTAACATGGGTGGTCTGTATAAGCGCGGCTATGATACTTACAGCGACACTTGGTATGGCATATAACTAGGTTCAGAGAGCTCTGTTCACAGCAATAACGAACGTCGGAATAGCTCGAACAGTAACCGAGATACTAACATGGGTGGTCTGTATAAGCGCGGCTATGATACTTACAGCGACACTTGGTATGGCATATAACTAGGTTCAGAGAGCTCTGTTCACAGCAACAACGAACATAGGAATAGCTCGAACAGTAACCGAGATACTAACATGGGTGGTCTGTATAAGCGCGGCTATGATACTTACAGCGACACTTGGTATGGCATATAACTAGGTTCAGAGAGCTCTGTTCACAGCAACAACGAACGTCGGAATAGCTCGAACAGTAACCGAGATACTAACATGGGTGGTCTGTATAAGCGCGGCTATGATACTTACAGGGACACTTGGTATGGCATATAACTAGGTTCAGAGAGCTCTGTTCACAGCAACAACGAACATCGTAATAGCTCCAACAGTAACCGAGATACTAACATGGGTGGTCTGTATAAGCGCGGCTATGATACTTACAGCGACACTTGGTATGGCATATAACTAGGTTCAGAGAGCTCTGTTCACAGCAACAACGAACATCGGAATAGCTCGAACAGTAACCGAGATACTAACATGGGTGGTCTGTATATGCGCGGCTATGATACTTACAGCGACACTTGGTATGGCATATAACTAGGTTCAGAGAGCTCTGTTCACAGCAACAACGAACATCGGAATAGCTCGAACAGTAACCGAGATACTAACATGGGTGGTCTGTATAAGCGCGGCTATGATACTTACAGCGACACTTGGTATGGCATATAACTAGGTTCAGAGAGCTCTGTTCACAGCAACAACGAACATCGGAATAGCTCGAACAGTAACCGAGATACTAACATGGGTGGTCTGTATAAGCGCGGCTATGATACTTACAGCGACACTTGGTATGGCATATAACTCGGTTCAGAGAGCTCTGTTCACAGCAACAACGAACATCGGAATAGCTCGAACAGTAACCGAGATACTAACATGGGTGGTCTGTATAAGCGCGGCTATGATACTTACAGCGACACTTGGTATGGCATATAACTAGGTTCAGAGAGCTCTGTTCACAGCAACAACGAACATCGGAATAGCTCGAACAGTAACCGAGATACTAACATGGGTGGTCTGTATAAGCGCGGCTATGATACTTACAGAGACACTTGGTATGGCATATAACTAGGTTCAGAGAGCTCTGTTCACAGCAACAACGAACGTCGGAATAGCTCGAACAGTAACCGAGATACTAACATGGGTGGTCTGTATAAGCGCGGCTATGATACTTACAGCGACACTTGGTATGGCATATAACTAGGTTCAGAGAGCTCTTTTCACAGCAACAACGAACATAGGAATAGCTCGAACAGTAACCGAGATACTAACATGGGTGGTCTGTATAAGCGCGGCTATGATACTTACAGCGACACTTGGTATGGCATATAACTAGGTTCAGAGAGCTCTGTTCACAGCAACAACGAACGTCGGAATAGCTCGAACAGTAACCGAGATACTAACATGGGTGGTCTGTATAAGCGCGGCTATGATACTTACAGCGACACTTGGTATGGCATATAACTAGGTTCAGAGAGCTCTGTTCACAGCAACAACGAACATCGTAATAGCTCCAACAGTAACCGAGATACTAACATGGGTGGTCTGTATAAGCGCGGCTATGATACTTACAGCGACACTTGGTATGGCATATAACTAGGTTCAGAGAGCTCTGTTCACAGCAACAACGAACATCGGAATAGCTCGAACAGTAACCGAGATACTAACATGGGTGGTCTGTATATGCGCGGCTATGATACTTACAGCGACACTTGGTATGGCATATAACTAGGTTCAGAGAGCTCTGTTCACAGCAACAACGAACATCGGAATAGCTCGAACAGTAACCGAGATACTAACATGGGTGGTCTGTATAAGCGCGGCTATGATACTTACAGCGACACTTGGTATGGCATATAACTAGGTTCAGAGAGCTCTGTTCACAGCAACAACGAACGTCGGAATAGGTCGAACAGTAACCGAGATACTAACATGGGTGGTCTGTATAAGCGCGGCTATGATACTTACAGCGACACTTGGTATGGCATATAACTAGGTTCAGAGAGCTCTGTTCACAGCAACAACGAACGTCGGAATAGCTCGAACAGTAATCGAGATACTAACATGGGTGGTCTGTATAAGCGCGGCTATGATACTTACAGAGACACTTGGTACGGCATATAACTAGGTTCAGAGAGCTCTGTTCACAGCAACAACGAACATCGGAATAGCTCGAACAGTAACCGAGATACTAACATGGGTGGTCTGTATAAGCGCGGCTATGATACTTACAGCGACACTTGGTATGGCATATAACTAGGTTCAGAGAGCTCTGTTCACAGCAACAACGAACATCGGAATAGCTCCAACAGTAACCCAGATACTAACATGGGTGGTCTGTATAAGCGCGGCTATGATACTTACAGCGACACTTGGTATGGCATATAACTAGGTTCAGAGAGCTCTGTTCACAGCAACAACGAACATCGGAATAGCTCGAACAGTAACCGAGATACTAACATGGGTGGTCTGTATAAGCGCGGCTATGATACTTACAGCGACACTTGGTATGGCATATAACTAGGTTCAGAGAGCTCTGTTCACAGCAACAACGAACATCGGAATAGCTCGAACAGTAACCGAGATACTAACATGGGTGGTCTGTATAAGCGCGGCTATGATACTTACAGCGACACTTGGTATGGCATATAACTCGGTTCAGAGAGCTCTGTTCACAGCAACAACGAACATCGGAATAGCTCGAACAGTAACCGAGATACTAACATGGGTGGTCTGTATAAGCGCGGCTATGATACTTACAGAGACACTTGGTATGGCATATAACTAGGTTCAGAGAGCTCTGTTCACAGCAACAACGAACATCGGAATAGCTCGAACAGTAACCGAGATACTAACATGGGTGGTCTGTATAAGCGCGGCTATGATACTTACAGAGACACTTGGTATGGCATATAACTAGGTTCAGAGAGCTCTGTTCACAGCAACAACGAACGTCGGAATAGCTCGAACAGTAATCGAGATACTAACATGGGTGGTCTGTATAAGCGCGGCTATGATACTTACAGCGACACTTAGTATGGCATATAACTAGGTTCAGAGAGCTCTGTTCACAGCAACAACGAACATCGGAATAGCTCCAAGAGTAACCGAGATACTAACATGGGTGGTCTGTATAAGCGCGGCTATGATACTTACAGCGACACTTGGTATGGCATATAACTAGGTTCAGAGAGCTCTGTTCACAGCAACAACGAACGTCGGAATAGGTCGAACAGTAACCGAGATACTAACATGGGTGGTCTGTATAAGCGCGGCTATGATACTTACAGCGACACTTAGTATGGCATATAACTAGGTTCAGAGAGCTCTGTTCACAGCAACAACGAACATCGGAATAGCTCCAAGAGTAACCGAGATACTAACATGGGTGGTCTGTATAAGCGCGGCTATGATACTTACAGCGACACTTGGTATGGCATATAACTAGGTTCAGAGAGCTCTGTTCACAGCAACAACGAACATCGGAATAGCTCCAAGAGTAACCGAGATACTAACATGGGTGGTCTGTATAAGCGCGGCTATGATACTTACAGCGACACTTGGTATGGCATATAACTAGGTTCAGAGAGCTCTGTTCACAGCAACAACGAACATTGGAATAGCTCGAACAGTAACCGAGATACTAACATTGGTGGTCTGTATAAGCGCGGCTATGATACTTACAGCGACACTTGGTATGGCATATAACTAGGTTCAGAGAGCTCTGTTCACAGCAACAACGAACATCGGAATAGCTCGAACAGTAACCGAGATACTAACATGGGTGGTCTGTATAAGCGCGGCTATGATACTTACAGCGACACTTGGTATGGCATATAACTAGGTTTAGAGAGCTCTGTTCACAGCAACAACGAACGTCGGAATAGCTCGAACAGTAACCGAGATACTAACATGGGTGGTCTGTATAAGCGCGGCTATGATACTTACAGCGACACTTGGTATGGCATATAACTAGGTTCAGAGAGCTCTGTTCACAGCAACAACGAACGTCGGAATAGCTCGAACAGTAACCGAGATACTAACATGGGTGGTCTGTATAAGCGCGGCTATGATACTTACAGCGACACTTGGTATGGCATATAACTAGGTTCAGAGAGCTCTTTTCACAGCAACAACGAACATAGGAATAGCTCGAACAGTAACCGAGATACTAACATGGGTGGTCTGTATAAGCGCGGCTATGATACTTACAGCGACACTTGGTATGGCATATAACTAGGTTCAGAGAGCTCTGTTCACAGCAACAACGAACGTCGGAATAGCTCGAACAGTAACCGAGATACTAACATGGGTGGTCTGTATAAGCGCGGCTATGATACTTACAGCGACACTTGGTATGGCATATAACTAGGTTCAGAGAGCTCTGTTCACAGCAACAACGAACATCGTAATAGCTCCAACAGTAACCGAGATACTAACATGGGTGGTCTGTATAAGCGCGGCTATGATACTTACAGCGACACTTGGTATGGCATATAACTAGGTTCAGAGAGCTCTGTTCACAGCAACAACGAACGTCGGAATAGGTCGAACAGTAACCGAGATACTAACATGGGTGGTCTGTATAAGCGCGGCTATGATACTTACAGCGACACTTAGTATGGCATATAACTAGGTTCAGAGAGCTCTGTTCACAGCAACAACGAACATCGGAATAGCTCCAAGAGTAACCGAGATACTAACATGGGTGGTCTGTATAAGCGCGGCTATGATACTTACAGCGACACTTGGTATGGCATATAACTAGGTTCAGAGAGCTCTGTTCACAGCAACAACGAACATCTGAATAGCTCGAACAGTAACCGAGATACTAACATGGGTGGTCTGTATAAGCGCGGCTATGATACTTACAGAGACACTTGGTATGGCATATAACTAGGTTCAGAGAGCTCTGTTCACAGCAACAACGAACGTCGGAATAGCTCGAACAGTAACCGAGATACTAACATGGGTGGTCTGTATAAGCGCGGCTATGATACTTACAGAGACACTTGGTATGGCATATAACTAGGTTCAGAGTGCTCTGTTCACAGCAACAACGAACGTCGGAATAGCTCGAACAGTAACCGAGATACTAACATGGGTGGTCTGTATAAGCGCGGCTATGATACTTACAGCGACACTTGGTATGGCATATAACTAGGTTCAGAGAGCTCTGTTCACAGCAACAACGAACGTCGGAATAGCTCCAAGAGTAACCGAGATACTAACATGGGTGGTCTGTATAAGCGCGGCTATGATACTTACAGCGACACTTGGTATGGCATATAACTAGGTTCAGAGAGCTCTGTTCACAGCAACAACGAACATCGGAATAGCTCGAACAGTAACCGAGATACTAACATGGGTGGTCTGTATAAGCGCGGCTATGATACTTACAGCGACACTTGGTATGGCATATAACTAGGTTCAGAGAGCTCTTTTCACAGCAACAACGAACATCGGAATAGCTCGAACAGTAACCGAGATACTAACATGGGTGGTCTGTATAAGCGCGGCTATGATACTTACAGCGACACTTGGTTTGGCATATAACTAGGTTCAGAGAGCTCTGTTCACAGCAACAACGAACGACGGAATAGCTCGAACAGTAATCGAGATACTAACATGGGTGGTCTGTATAAGCGCGGCTATGATACTTACAGCGACACTTAGTATGGCATATAACTAGGTTCAGAGAGCTCTGTTCACAGCAACAACGAACATCGGAATAGCTCCAAGAGTAACCGAGATACTAACATGGGTGGTCTGTATAAGCGCGGCTATGATACTTACAGCGACACTTGGTATGGCATATAACTAGGTTCAGAGAGCTCTGTTCACAGCAACAACGAACATTGGAATAGCTCGAACAGTAACCGAGATACTAACATTGGTGGTCTGTATAAGCGCGGCTATGATACTTACAGCGACACTTGGTATGGCATATAACTAGGTTCAGAGAGCTCTGTTCACAGCAACAACGAACATCGGAATAGCTCGAACAGTAACCGAGATACTAACATGGGTGGTCTGTATAAGCGCGGCTATGATACTTACAGCGACACTTGGTATGGCATATAACTAGGTTTAGAGAGCTCTGTTCACAGCAACAACGAACGTCGGAATAGCTCGAACAGTAACCGAGATACTAACATGGGTGGTCTGTATAAGCGCGGCTATGATACTTACAGCGACACTTGGTATGGCATATAACTAGGTTCAGAGAGCTCTGTTCACAGCAACAACGAACGTCGGAATAGCTCGAACAGTAACCGAGATACTAACATGGGTGGTCTGTATAAGCGCGGCTATGATACTTACAGCGACACTTGGTATGGCATATAACTAGGTTCAGAGAGCTCTTTTCACAGCAACAACGAACATAGGAATAGCTCGAACAGTAACCGAGATACTAACATGGGTGGTCTGTATAAGCGCGGCTATGATACTTACAGCGACACTTGGTATGGCATATAACTAGGTTCAGAGAGCTCTGTTCACAGCAACAACGAACGTCGGAATAGCTCGAACAGTAACCGAGATACTAACATGGGTGGTCTGTATAAGCGCGGCTATGATACTTACAGCGACACTTGGTATGGCATATAACTAGGTTCAGAGAGCTCTGTTCACAGCAACAACGAACATCGTAATAGCTCCAACAGTAACCGAGATACTAACATGGGTGGTCTGTATAAGCGCGGCTATGATACTTACAGCGACACTTGGTATGGCATATAACTAGGTTCAGAGAGCTCTGTTCACAGCAACAACGAACATCGGAATAGCTCGAACAGTAACCGAGATACTAACATGGGTGGTCTGTATATGCGCGGCTATGATACTTACAGCGACACTTGGTATGGCATATAACTAGGTTCAGAGAGCTCTGTTCACAGCAACAACGAACATCGGAATAGCTCGAACAGTAACCGAGATACTAACATGGGTGGTCTGTATAAGCGCGGCTATGATACTTACAGCGACACTTGGTATGGCATATAACTAGGTTCAGAGAGCTCTGTTCACAGCAACAACGAACGTCGGAATAGGTCGAACAGTAACCGAGATACTAACATGGGTGGTCTGTATAAGCGCGGCTATGATACTTACAGCGACACTTGGTATGGCATATAACTAGGTTCAGAGAGCTCTGTTCACAGCAACAACGAACGTCGGAATAGCTCGAACAGTAATCGAGATACTAACATGGGTGGTCTGTATAAGCGCGGCTATGATACTTACAGAGACACTTGGTATGGCATATAACTAGGTTCAGGGAGCTCTGTTCACAGCAACAACGAACATCGGAATAGCTCGAACAGTAACCGAGATACTAACATGGGTGGTCTGTATAAGCGCGGCTATGATACTTACAGCGACACTTGGTATGGCATATAACTAGGTTCAGAGAGCTCTGTTCACAGCAACAACGAACATCGGAATAGCTCCAACAGTAACCCAGATACTAACATGGGTGGTCTGTATAAGCGCGGCTATGATACTTACAGCGACACTTGGTATGGCATATAACTAGGTTCAGAGAGCTCTGTTCACAGCAACAACGAACATCGTAATAGCTCCAACAGTAACCGAGATACTAACATGGGTGGTCTGTATAAGCGCGGCTATGATACTTACAGCGACACTTGGTATGGCATATAACTAGGTTCAGAGAGCTCTGTTCACAGCAACAACGAACGTCGGAATAGGTCGAACAGTAACCGAGATACTAACATGGGTGGTCTGTATAAGCGCGGCTTTGATACTTACAGCGACACTTAGTATGGCATATAACTAGGTTCAGAGAGCTCTGTTCACAGCAACAACGAACATCGGAATAGCTCCAAGAGTAACCGAGATACTAACATGGGTGGTCTGTATAAGCGCGGCTATGATACTTACAGCGACACTTGGTTCGGGCATATAACTAGGTTCAGAGAGCTCTGTTCACAGCAACAACGAACATCTGAATAGCTCGAACAGTAACCGAGATACTAACATGGGTGGTCTGTATAAGCGCGGCTATGATACTTACAGAGACACTTGGTATGGCATATAACTAGGTTCAGAGAGCTCTGTTCACAGCAACAACGAACATCGGAATAGCTCGAACAGTAACCGAGATACTAACATGGGTGGTCTGTATAAGCGCGGCTATGATACTTACAGCGACACTTGGTATGGCATATAACTAGGTTCAGAGAGCTCTGTTCACAGCAACAACGAACATCGGAATAGCTCCAACAGTAACCGAGATACTAACATGGGTGGTCTGTATAAGCGCGGCTATGATACTTACAGCGACACTTGGTATGGCATATAACTAGGTTCAGAGAGCTCTGTTCACAGCAACAACGAACGTCGGAATAGGTCGAACAGTAACCGAGATACTAACATGGGTGGTCTGTATAAGCGCGGCTATGATACTTACAGCGACACTTAGTATGGCATATAACTAGGTTCAGAGAGCTCTGTTCACAGCAACAACGAACATCGGAATAGCTCGAACAGTAACCGAGATACTAACATGGGTGGTCTGTATAAGCGCGGCTATGATACTTACAGCGACACTTGGTATGGCATATAACTAGGTTCAGAGAGCTCTGTTCACAGCAACAACGAACATCGGAATAGCTCGAACAGTAACCGAGATACTAACATTGGTGGTCTGTATAAGCGCGGCTATGATACTTACAGCGACACTTGGTATGGCATATAACTAGGTTCAGAGAGCTCTGTTCACAGCAACAACGAACGTCGGAATAGGTCGAACAGTAACCGAGATACTAACATGGGTGGTCTGTATAAGCGCGGCTATGATACTTACAGCGACACTTGGTATGGCATATAACTAGGTTCAGAGAGCTCTGTTCACAGCAACAACGAACGTCGGAATAGGTCGAACAGTAACCGAGATACTAACATGGGTGGTCTGTATAAGCGCGGCTATGATACTTACAGCGACACTTAGTATGGCATATAACTAGGTTCAGAGAGCTCTGTTCACAGCAACAACGAACATCGGAATAGCTCCAAGAGTAACCGAGATACTAACATGGGTGGTCTGTATAAGCGCGGCTATGATACTTACAGCGACACTTGGTATGGCATATAACTAGGTTCAGAGAGCTCTGTTCACAGCAACAACGAACATCTGAATAGCTCGAACAGTAACCGAGATACTAACATGGGTGGTCTGTATAAGCGCGGCTATGATACTTACAGAGACACTTGGTATGGCATATAACTAGGTTCAGAGAGCTCTGTTCACAGCAACAACGAACGTCGGAATAGCTCGAACAGTAACCGAGATACTAACATGGGTGGTCTGTATAAGCGCGGCTATGATACTTACAGAGACACTTGGTATGGCATATAACTAGGTTCAGAGTGCTCTGTTCACAGCAACAACGAACGTCGGAATAGCTCGAACAGTAACCGAGATACTAACATGGGTGGTCTGTATAAGCGCGGCTATGATACTTACAGCGACACTTGGTATGGCATATAACTAGGTTCAGAGAGCTCTGTTCACAGCAACAACGAACGTCGGAATAGCTCCAAGAGTAACCGAGATACTAACATGGGTGGTCTGTATAAGCGCGGCTATGATACTTACAGCGACACTTGGTATGGCATATAACTAGGTTCAGAGAGCTCTGTTCACAGCAACAACGAACATCGGAATAGCTCGAACAGTAACCGAGATACTAACATGGGTGGTCTGTATAAGCGCGGCTATGATACTTACAGCGACACTTGGTATGGCATATAACTAGGTTCAGAGAGCTCTTTTCACAGCAACAACGAACATCGGAATAGCTCGAACAGTAACCGAGATACTAACATGGGTGGTCTGTATAAGCGCGGCTATGATACTTACAGCGACACTTGGTTTGGCATATAACTAGGTTCAGAGAGCTCTGTTCACAGCAACAACGAACGACGGAATAGCTCGAACAGTAATCGAGATACTAACATGGGTGGTCTGTATAAGCGCGGCTATGATACTTACAGCGACACTTAGTATGGCATATAACTAGGTTCAGAGAGCTCTGTTCACAGCAACAACGAACATCGGAATAGCTCCAAGAGTAACCGAGATACTAACATGGGTGGTCTGTATAAGCGCGGCTATGATACTTACAGCGACACTTGGTATGGCATATAACTAGGTTCAGAGAGCTCTGTTCACAGCAACAACGAACATTGGAATAGCTCGAACAGTAACCGAGATACTAACATTGGTGGTCTGTATAAGCGCGGCTATGATACTTACAGCGACACTTGGTATGGCATATAACTAGGTTCAGAGAGCTCTGTTCACAGCAACAACGAACATCGGAATAGCTCGAACAGTAACCGAGATACTAACATGGGTGGTCTGTATAAGCGCGGCTATGATACTTACAGCGACACTTGGTATGGCATATAACTAGGTTTAGAGAGCTCTGTTCACAGCAACAACGAACGTCGGAATAGCTCGAACAGTAACCGAGATACTAACATGGGTGGTCTGTATAAGCGCGGCTATGATACTTACAGCGACACTTGGTATGGCATATAACTAGGTTCAGAGAGCTCTGTTCACAGCAACAACGAACATCGGAATAGCTCGAACAGTAACCGAGATACTAACATGGGTGGTCTGTATAAGCGCGGCTATGATACTTACAGCGACACTTGGTATGGCATATAACTAGGTTTAGAGAGCTCTGTTCACAGCAACAACGAACGTCGGAATAGCTCGAACAGTAACCGAGATACTAACATGGGTGGTCTGTATAAGCGCGGCTATGATACTTACAGCGACACTTGGTATGGCATATAACTAGGTTCAGAGAGCTCTGTTCACAGCAACAACGAACATCGGAATAGCTCGAACAGTAACCGAGATACTAACATGGGTGGTCTGTATAAGCGCGGCTATGATACTTACAGCGACACTTGGTGTGGCATATAACTAGGTTCAGAGAGCTCTGTTCACAGCAACAACGAACATCGGAATAGCTCCAAGAGTAACCGAGATACTAACATGGGTGGTCTGTATAAGCGCGGCTATGATACTTACAGCGACACTTGGTTTGGCATATAACTAGGTTCAGAGAGCTCTGTTCACAGCAACAACGAACATCGGAATAGCTCGAACAGTAACCGAGATACTAACATGGGTGGTCTGTATAAGCGCGGCTATGATACTTACAGCGACACTTGGTATGGCATATAACTAGGTTCAGAGAGCTCTGTTCACAGCAACAACGAACGTCGGAATAGGTCGAACAGTAACCGAGATACTAACATGGGTGGTCTGTATAAGCGCGGCTATGATACTTACAGCGACACTTGGTATGGCATATAACTAGGTTCAGAGAGCTCTGTTCACAGCAACAACGAACGTCGGAATAGCTCGAACAGTAATCGAGATACTAACATGGGTGGTCTGTATAAGCGCGGCTATGATACTTACAGAGACACTTGGTATGGCATATAACTAGGTTCAGAGAGCTCTGTTCACAGCAACAACGAACATCGGAATAGCTCGAACAGTAACCGAGATACTAACATGGGTGGTCTGTATAAGCGCGGCTATGATACTTACAGCGACACTTGGTATGGCATATAACTAGGTTCAGAGAGCTCTGTTCACAGCAACAACGAACATCGGAATAGCTCCAACAGTAACCCAGATACTAACATGGGTGGTCTGTATAAGCGCGGCTATGATACTTACAGCGACACTTGGTATGGCATATAACTAGGTTCAGAGAGCTCTGTTCACAGCAACAACGAACATCGTAATAGCTCCAACAGTAACCGAGATACTAACATGGGTGGTCTGTATAAGCGCGGCTATGATACTTACAGCGACACTTGGTATGGCATATAACTAGGTTCAGAGAGCTCTGTTCACAGCAACAACGAACATCGGAATAGCTCGAACAGTAACCGAGATACTAACATGGGTGGTCTGTATAAGCGCGGCTATGATACTTACAGCGACACTTGGTATGGCATATAACTAGGTTCAGAGAGCTCTGTTCACAGCAACAACGAACATCGGAATAGCTCCAACAGTAACCGAGATACTAATATGGGTGGTCTGTATAAGCGCGGCTATGATACTTACAGCGACACTTGGTATGGCATATAACTAGGTTCAGAGAGCTCTGTTCACAGCAACAACGAACGTCGGAATAGGTCGAACAGTAACCGAGATACTAACATGGGTGGTCTGTATAAGCGCGGCTATGATACTTACAGCGACACTTAGTATGGCATATAACTAGGTTCAGAGAGCTCTGTTCACAGCAACAACGAACATCGGAATAGCTCGAACAGTAACCGAGATACTAACATGGGTGGTCTGTATAAGCGCGGCTATGATACTTACAGCGACACTTGGTATGGCATATAACTAGGTTCAGAGAGCTCTGTTCACAGCAACAACGAACATCGGAATAGCTCGAACAGTAACCGAGATACTAACATTGGTGGTCTGTATAAGCGCGGCTATGATACTTACAGCGACACTTGGTATGGCATATAACTAGGTTCAGAGAGCTCTGTTCACAGCAACAACGAACGTCGGAATAGGTCGAACAGTAACCGAGATACTAACATGGGTGGTCTGTATAAGCGCGGCTATGATACTTACAGCGACACTTGGTATGGCATATAACTAGGTTCAGAGAGCTCTGTTCACAGCAACAACGAACGTCGGAATAGGTCGAACAGTAACCGAGATACTAACATGGGTGGTCTGTATAAGCGCGGCTATGATACTTACAGCGACACTTAGTATGGCATATAACTAGGTTCAGAGAGCTCTGTTCACAGCAACAACGAACATCGGAATAGCTCCAAGAGTAACCGAGATACTAACATGGGTGGTCTGTATAAGCGCGGCTATGATACTTACAGCGACACTTGGTATGGCATATAACTAGGTTCAGAGAGCTCTGTTCACAGCAACAACGAACATCTGAATAGCTCGAACAGTAACCGAGATACTAACATGGGTGGTCTGTATAAGCGCGGCTATGATACTTACAGAGACACTTGGTATGGCATATAACTAGGTTCAGAGAGCTCTGTTCACAGCAACAACGAACGTCGGAATAGCTCGAACAGTAACCGAGATACTAACATGGGTGGTCTGTATAAGCGCGGCTATGATACTTACAGAGACACTTGGTATGGCATATAACTAGGTTCAGAGTGCTCTGTTCACAGCAACAACGAACGTCGGAATAGCTCGAACAGTAACCGAGATACTAACATGGGTGGTCTGTATAAGCGCGGCTATGATACTTACAGCGACACTTGGTATGGCATATAACTAGGTTCAGAGAGCTCTGTTCACAGCAACAACGAACGTCGGAATAGCTCCAAGAGTAACCGAGATACTAACATGGGTGGTCTGTATAAGCGCGGCTATGATACTTACAGCGACACTTGGTATGGCATATAACTAGGTTCAGAGAGCTCTGTTCACAGCAACAACGAACATCGGAATAGCTCGAACAGTAACCGAGATACTAACATGGGTGGTCTGTATAAGCGCGGCTATGATACTTACAGAGACACTTGGTATGGCATATAACTAGGTTCAGAGAGCTCTGTTCACAGCAACAACGAACGTCGGAATAGCTCGAACAGTAACCGAGATACTAACATGGGTGGTCTGTATAAGCGCGGCTATGATACTTACAGCGACACTTGGTATGGCATATAACTAGGTTCAGAGAGCTCTTTTCACAGCAACAACGAACATCGGAATAGCTCGAACAGTAACCGAGATACTAACATGGGTGGTCTGTATAAGCGCGGCTATGATACTTACAGCGACACTTGGTATGGCATATAACTAGGTTTAGAGAGCTCTGTTCACAGCAACAACGAACGTCGGAATAGCTCGAACAGTAACCGAGATACTAACATGGGTGGTCTGTATAAGCGCGGCTATGATACTTACAGCGACACTTGGTATGGCATATAACTAGGTTCAGAGAGCTCTGTTCACAGCAACAACGAACATCGGAATAGCTCGAACAGTAACCGAGATACTAACATGGGTGGTCTGTATAAGCGCGGCTATGATACTTACAGCGACACTTGGTGTGGCATATAACTAGGTTCAGAGAGCTCTGTTCACAGCAACAACGAACATCGGAATAGCTCCAAGAGTAACCGAGATACTAACATGGGTGGTCTGTATAAGCGCGGCTATGATACTTACAGCGACACTTGGTTTGGCATATAACTAGGTTCAGAGAGCTCTGTTCACAGCAACAACGAACGACGGAATAGCTCGAACAGTAATCGAGATACTAACATGGGTGGTCTGTATAAGCGCGGCTATGATACTTACAGCGACACTTAGTATGGCATATAACTAGGTTCAGAGAGCTCTGTTCACAGCAACAACGAACATCGGAATAGCTCCAAGAGTAACCGAGATACTAACATGGGTGGTCTGTATAAGCGCGGCTATGATACTTACAGCGACACTTGGTATGGCATATAACTAGGTTCAGAGAGCTCTGTTCACAGCAACAACGAACATTGGAATAGCTCGAACAGTAACCGAGATACTAACATTGGTGGTCTGTATAAGCGCGGCTATGATACTTACAGCGACACTTGGTATGGCATATAACTAGGTTCAGAGAGCTCTGTTCACAGCAACAACGAACATCGGAATAGCTCGAACAGTAACCGAGATACTAACATGGGTGGTCTGTATAAGCGCGGCTATGATACTTACAGCGACACTTGGTATGGCATATAACTAGGTTTAGAGAGCTCTGTTCACAGCAACAACGAACGTCGGAATAGCTCGAACAGTAACCGAGATACTAACATGGGTGGTCTGTATAAGCGCGGCTATGATACTTACAGCGACACTTGGTATGGCATATAACTAGGTTCAGAGAGCTCTGTTCACAGCAACAACGAACATCGGAATAGCTCGAACAGTAACCGAGATACTAACATGGGTGGTCTGTATAAGCGCGGCTATGATACTTACAGCGACACTAGGTATGGCATATAACTAGGTTCAGAGAGCTCTGTTCACAGCAACAACGAACATCGGAATAGCTCGAACAGTAACCGAGATACTAACATGGGTGGTCTGTATAAGCGCGGCTATGATACTTACAGCGACACTTGGTTTGGCATATAACTAGGTTCAGAGAGCTCTGTTCACAGCAACAACGAACATCGGAATAGCTCGAACAGTAACCGAGATACTAACATGGGTGGTCTGTATAAGCGCGGCTATGATACTTACAGCGACACTTGGTATGGCATATAACTAGGTTCAGAGAGCTCTGTTCACAGCAACAACGAACGTCGGAATAGGTCGAACAGTAACCGAGATACTAACATGGGTGGTCTGTATAAGCGCGGCTATGATACTTACAGCGACACTTGGTATGGCATATAACTAGGTTCAGAGAGCTCTGTTCACAGCAACAACGAACGTCGGAATAGCTCGAACAGTAATCGAGATACTAACATGGGTGGTCTGTATAAGCGCGGCTATGATACTTACAGAGACACTTGGTATGGCATATAACTAGGTTCAGAGAGCTCTGTTCACAGCAACAACGAACATCGGAATAGCTCGAACAGTAACCGAGATACTAACATGGGTGGTCTGTATAAGCGCGGCTATGATACTTACAGCGACACTTGGTATGGCATATAACTAGGTTCAGAGAGCTCTGTTCACAGCAACAACGAACATCGGAATAGCTCCAACAGTAACCCAGATACTAACATGGGTGGTCTGTATAAGCGCGGCTATGATACTTACAGCGACACTTGGTATGGCATATAACTAGGTTCAGAGAGCTCTGTTCACAGCAACAACGAACATCGTAATAGCTCCAACAGTAACCGAGATACTAACATGGGTGGTCTGTATAAGCGCGGCTATGATACTTACAGCGACACTTGGTATGGCATATAACTAGGTTCAGAGAGCTCTGTTCACAGCAACAACGAACGTCGGAATAGCTCGAACAGTAATCGAGATACTAACATGGGTGGTCTGTATAAGCGCGGCTATGATACTTACAGCGACACTTAGTATGGCATATAACTAGGTTCAGAGAGCTCTGTTCACAGCAACAACGAACATCGGAATAGCTCCAAGAGTAACCGAGATACTAACATGGGTGGTCTGTATAAGCGCGGCTATGATACTTACAGCGACACTTGGTATGGCATATAACTAGGTTCAGAGAGCTCTGTTCACAGCAACAACGAACGTCGGAATAGGTCGAACAGTAACCGAGATACTAACATGGGTGGTCTGTATAAGCGCGGCTATGATACTTACAGCGACACTTAGTATGGCATATAACTAGGTTCAGAGAGCTCTGTTCACAGCAACAACGAACGTCGGAATAGCTCGAACAGTAACCGAGATACTAACATGGGTGGTCTGTATAAGCGCGGCTATGATACTTACAGCGACACTTGGTATGGCATATAACTAGGTTCAGAGAGCTCTTTTCACAGCAACAACGAACATCGGAATAGCTCGAACAGTAACCGAGATACTAACATGGGTGGTCTGTATAAGCGCGGCTATGATACTTACAGCGACACTTGGTATGGCATATAACTAGGTTCAGAGAGCTCTGTTCACAGCAACAACGAACGTCGGAATAGCTCGAACAGTAACCGAGATACTAACATGGGTGGTCTGTATAAGCGCGGCTATGATACTTACAGCGACACTTGGTATGGCATATAACTAGGTTCAGAGAGCTCTGTTCACAGCAACAACGAACATCGTAATAGCTCCAACAGTAACCGAGATACTAACATGGGTGGTCTGTATAAGCGCGGCTATGATACTTACAGCGACACTTGGTATGGCATATAACTAGGTTCAGAGAGCTCTGTTCACAGCAACAACGAACATCGGAATAGCTCGAACAGTAACCGAGATACTAACATGGGTGGTCTGTATATGCGCGGCTATGATACTTACAGCGACAGTTGGTATGGCATATAACTAGGTTCAGAGAGCTCTGTTCACAGCAACAACGAACATCGGAATAGCTCGAACAGTAACCGAGATACTAACATGGGTGGTCTGTATAAGCGCGGCTATGATACTTACAGCGACACTTGGTATGGCATATAACTAGGTTCAGAGAGCTCTGTTCACAGCAACAACGAACGTCGGAATAGGTCGAACAGTAACCGAGATACTAACATGGGTGGTCTGTATAAGCGCGGCTATGATACTTACAGCGACACTTGGTATGGCATATAACTAGGTTCAGAGAGCTCTGTTCACAGCAACAACGAACGTCGGAATAGCTCGAACAGTAATCGAGATACTAACATGGGTGGTCTGTATAAGCGCGGCTATGATACTTACAGAGACACTTGGTATGGCATATAACTAGGTTCAGAGAGCTCTGTTCACAGCAACAACGAACATCGGAATAGCTCGAACAGTAACCGAGATACTAACATGGGTGGTCTGTATAAGCGCGGCTATGATACTTACAGCGACACTTGGTATGGCATATAACTAGGTTCAGAGAGCTCTGTTCACAGCAACAACGAACATCGGAATAGCTCCAACAGTAACCCAGATACTAACATGGGTGGTCTGTATAAGCGCGGCTATGATACTTACAGCGACACTTGGTATGGCATATAACTAGGTTCAGAGAGCTCTGTTCACAGCAACAACGAACATCGTAATAGCTCCAACAGTAACCGAGATACTAACATGGGTGGTCTGTATAAGCGCGGCTATGATACTTACAGCGACACTTGGTATGGCATATAACTAGGTTCAGAGAGCTCTGTTCACAGCAACAACGAACGTCGGAATAGCTCGAACAGTAATCGAGATACTAACATGGGTGGTCTGTATAAGCGCGGCTATGATACTTACAGCGACACTTAGTATGGCATATAACTAGGTTCAGAGAGCTCTGTTTACAGCAACAACGAACATCGGAATAGCTCCAAGAGTAACCGAGATACTAACATGGGTGGTCTGTATAAGCGCGGCTATGATACTTACAGCGACACTTGGTATGGCATATAACTAGGTTCAGAGAGCTCTGTTCACAGCAACAACGAACGTCGGAATAGGTCGAACAGTAACCGAGATACTAACATGGGTGGTCTGTATAAGCGCGGCTATGATACTTACAGCGACACTTAGTATGGCATATAACTAGGTTCAGAGAGCTCTGTTCACAGCAACAACGAACATCGGAATAGCTCCAAGAGTAACCGAGATACTAACATGGGTGGTCTGTATAAGCGCGGCTATGATACTTACAGCGACACTTGGTATGGCATATAACTAGGTTCAGAGAGCTCTGTTCACAGCAACAACGAACATCTGAATAGCTCGAACAGTAACCGAGATACTAAAATGGGTGGTCTGTATAAGCGCGGCTATGATACTTACAGAGACACTTGGTATGGCATATAACTAGGTTCAGAGAGCTCTGTTCACAGCAACAACGAACGTCGGAATAGCTCGAACAGTAACCGAGATACTAACATGGGTGGTCTGTATAAGCGCGGCTATGATACTTACAGCGACACTTGGTATGGCATATAACTAGGTTCAGAGAGCTCTTTTCACAGCAACAACGAACATCGGAATAGCTCGAACAGTAACCGAGATACTAACATGGGTGGTCTGTATAAGCGCGGCTATGATACTTACAGCGACACTTGGTATGGCATATAACTAGGTTCAGAGAGCTCTGTTCACAGCAACAACGAACATCGGAATAGCTCGAACAGTAACCGAGATACTAACATGGGTGGTCTGTATAAGCGCGGCTATGATACTTACAGCGACACTTGGTAGGCATATAACTAGGTTCAGAGAGCTCTGTTCACAGCAACAACGAACATCGGAATAGCTCGAACAGTAACCGAGATACTAACATGGGTGGTCTGTATAAGCGCGGCTATGATACTTACAGCGACACTTGGTATGGCATATAACTCGGTTCAGAGAGCTCTGTTCACAGCAACAACGAACATCGGAATAGCTCGAACAGTAACCGAGATACTAACATGGGTGGTCTGTATAAGCGCGGCTATGATACTTACAGCGACACTTGGTATGGCATATAACTAGGTTCAGAGAGCTCTGTTCACAGCAACAACGAACATCGTAATAGCTCCAACAGTAACCGAGATACTAACATGGGTGGTCTGTATAAGCGCGGCTATGATACTTACAGCGACACTTGGTATGGCATATAACTAGGTTCAGAGAGCTCTGTTCACAGCAACAACGAACGTCGGAATAGCTCGAACAGTAATCGAGATACTAACATGGGTGGTCTGTATAAGCGCGGCTATGATACTTACAGCGACACTTAGTATGGCATATAACTAGGTTCAGAGAGCTCTGTTCACAGCAACAACGAACATCGGAATAGCTCCAAGAGTAACCGAGATACTAACATGGGTGGTCTGTATAAGCGCGGCTATGATACTTACAGCGACACTTGGTATGGCATATAACTAGGTTCAGAGAGCTCTGTTCACAGCAACAACGAACGTCGGAATAGGTCGAACAGTAACCGAGATACTAACATGGGTGGTCTGTATAAGCGCGGCTATGATACTTACAGCGACACTTAGTATGGCATATAACTAGGTTCAGAGAGCTCTGTTCACAGCAACAACGAACATCGGAATAGCTCCAAGAGTAACCGAGATACTAACATGGGTGGTCTGTATAAGCGCGGCTATGATACTTACAGCGACACTTGGTATGGCATATAACTAGGTTCAGAGAGCTCTGTTCACAGCAACAACGAACATCGGAATAGCTCGAACAGTAACCGAGATACTAACATGGGTGGTCTGTATAAGCGCGGCTATGATACTTACAGAGACACTTGGTATGGCATATAACTAGGTTCAGAGAGCTCTGTTCACAGCAACAACGAACGTCGGAATAGCTCGAACAGTAACCGAGATACTAACATGGGTGGTCTGTATAAGCGCGGCTATGATACTTACAGCGACACTTGGTATGGCATATAACTAGGTTCAGAGAGCTCTTTTCACAGCAACAACGAACATCGGAATAGCTCGAACAGTAACCGAGATACTAACATGGGTGGTCTGTATAAGCGCGGCTATGATACTTACAGCGACACTTGGTATGGCATATAACTAGGTTTAGAGAGCTCTGTTCACAGCAACAACGAACGTCGGAATAGCTCGAACAGTAACCGAGATACTAACATGGGTGGTCTGTATAAGCGCGGCTATGATACTTACAGCGACACTTGGTATGGCATATAACTAGGTTCAGAGAGCTCTGTTCACAGCAACAACGAACATCGGAATAGCTCGAACAGTAACCGAGATACTAATATGGGTGGTCTGTATAAGCGCGGCTATGATACTTACAGCGACACTTGGTGTGGCATATAACTAGGTTCAGAGAGCTCTGTTCACAGCAACAACGAACATCGGAATAGCTCGAACAGTAACCGAGATACTAACATGGGTGGTCTGTATAAGCGCGGCTATGATACTTACAGCGACACTTGGTATGGCATATAACTAGGTTCAGAGAGGTCTGTTCACAGCAACAACGAACGTCGGAATAGCTCGAAATGTAATCGAGATACTAACATGGGTGGTCTGTATAAGCGCGGCTATGATACTTACAGCGACACTTAGTATGGCATATAACTAGGTTCAGAGAGCTCTGTTCACAGCAACAACGAACATCGGAATAGCTCCAAGAGTAACCGAGATACTAACATGGGTGGTCTGTATAACCGCGGCTATGATACTTACAGCGACACTTGGTATGGCATATAACTAGGTTCAGAGAGCTCTGTTCACAGCAACAACGAACGTCGGAATAGGTCGAACAGTAACCGAGATACTAACATGGGTGGTCTGTATAAGCGCGGCTATGATACTTACAGCGACACTTAGTATGGCATATAACTAGGTTCAGAGAGCTCTGTTCACAGCAACAACGAACATCGGAATAGCTCCAAGAGTAACCGAGATACTAACATGGGTGGTCTGTATAAGCGCGGCTATGATACTTACAGCGACACTTGGTATGGCATATAACTAGGTTCAGAGAGCTCTGTTCACAGCAACAACGAACATCGGAATAGCGCGAACAGTAACCGAGATACTAACATGGGTGGTCTGTATAAGCGCGGCTATGATACTTACAGAGACACTTGGTATGGCATATAACTAGGTTCAGAGAGCTCTGTTCACAGCAACAACGAACGTCGGAATAGCTCGAACAGTAACCGAGATACTAACATGGGTGGTCTGTATAAGCGCGGCTATGATACTTACAGCGACACTTGGTATGGCATATAACTAGGTTCAGAGAGCTCTTTTCACAGCAACAACGAACATCGGAATAGCTCGAACAGTAACCGAGATACTAACATGGGTGGTCTGTATAAGCGCGGCTATGATACTTACACCGACACTTGGTATGGCATATAACTAGGTTCAGAGAGCTCTGTTCACAGCAACAACGAACATCGGAATAGCTCGAACAGTAACCGAGATACTAACATGGGTGGTCTGTATAAGCGCGGCTATGATACTTACAGCGACACTTGGTATGGCATATAACTAGGTTCAGAGAGCTCTGTTCACAGCAACAACGAACATCGGAATAGCTCGAACAGTAACCGAGATACTAACATGGGTGGTCTGTATAAGCGCGGCTATGATACTTACAGCGACACTTGGTATGGCATATAACTCGGTTCAGAGAGCTCTGTTCACAGCAACAACGAACATCGGAATAGCTCGAACAGTAACCGAGATACTAACATGGGTGGTCTGTATAAGCGCGGCTATGATACTTACAGAGACACTTGGTATGGCATATAACTAGGTTCAGAGAGCTCTGTTCACAGCAACAACGAACATCGGAATAGCTCGAACAGTAACCGAGATACTAACATGGGTGGTCTGTATAAGCGCGGCTATGATACTTACAGAGACACTTGGTATGGCATATAACTAGGTTCAGAGAGCTCTGTTCACAGCAACAACGAACGTCGGAATAGCTCGAACAGTAATCGAGATACTAACATGGGTGGTCTGTATAAGCGCGGCTATGATACTTACAGCGACACTTAGTATGGCATATAACTAGGTTCAGAGAGCTCTGTTCACAGCAACAACGAACATCGGAATAGCTCCAAGAGTAACCGAGATACTAACATGGGTGGTCTGTATAAGCGCGGCTATGATACTTACAGCGACACTTGGTATGGCATATAACTAGGTTCAGAGAGCTCTGTTCACAGCAACAACGAACGTCGGAATAGGTCGAACAGTAACCGAGATACTAACATGGGTGGTCTGTATAAGCGCGGCTATGATACTTACAGCGACACTTAGTATGGCATATATCTAGGTTCAGAGAGCTCTGTTCACAGCAACAACGAACATCGGAATAGCTCCAAGAGTAACCGAGATACTAACATGGGTGGTCTGTATAAGCGCGGCTATGATACTTACAGCGACACTTGGTATGGCATATAACTAGGTTCAGAGAGCTCTGTTCACAGCAACAACGAACATCGGAATAGCTCGAACAGTAACCGAGATACTAACATGGGTGGTCTGTATAAGCGCGGCTATGATACTTACAGCGACACTTGGTATGGCATATAACTAGGTTCAGAGAGCTCTGTTCACAGCAACAACGAACATCGGAATAGCTCCAAGAGTAACCGAGATACTAACATGGGTGGTCTGTATAAGCGCGGCTATGATACTTACAGCGACACTTGGTATGGCATATAACTAGGTTCAGAGAGCTCTGTTCACAGCAACAACGAACATCGGAATAGCTCGAACAGTAACCGAGATACTAACATGGGTGGTCTGTATAAGCGCGGCTATGATACTTACAGCGACACTTGGTATGGCATATAACTAGGCTCAGAGAGCTCTGTTCACAGCAACAACGAACGTCGGAATAGCTCGAACAGTAACCGAGATACTAACATGTGTGGTCTGTATAAGCGCGGGTATGATACTTACAGCGACACTTGGTATGGCATATAACTAGGTTCAGAGAGCTCTGTTCACAGCAACAACGAACATCGGAATAGCTCGAACAGTAACCGAGATACTAACATGGGTGGTCTGTATAAGCGCGGCTATGATACTTACAGCGACACTTGGTATGGCATATAACTAGGTTCAGAGAGCTCTGTTCACAGCAA
>CANQJN010000005.1:4437500-4585000 GCA_947623535.1 Coelioxys conoideus | reverse complement strand
CTGTCTCAGACCGTCTGTCTCCAACCTTCTGTGACAGCCCGTCTGAACTTGTCGAATGGTTGCTGGCTGTGGAAATTTGCGCACCGCTGGAGTTATCCGCTACGAAGGATAAATTTTGCCGTTACTGATTTCATGCCCAAGATACTCTACTCTGTCTTGCAAAAATTGACATTTCTCCCACTTTATCTGCAGTCCGCCTTCGCTCGCTACCAACAACACTCGCTTCAAGTTCTGAATTCTGCTCTCATAATCTACGAAAGGTATTATTAAATCGTCGAGGTAAGCTAAAACCAATTTTTCACGAATTAGGTCTTTGAACACGTTATTAATATACTTCTGGAAAACAGCGGGTGAATTGCATAGCCCAAAAGGAACACGCAAGAATCACAATGTCCATCTGAGACAATGAAAGGCGTATACTTGCGACTATCCTCGGCTACCGGCACGTGGAAAAATCCGTTCTTTAAATCGAGAGTGCTATAGTATTTCGCGTTATGCAACAAATGTAGCTGATCTTCAATTAATGGTAACGGAAAGCGATCTCTGACAATTTTAGAATTTAATTTTCGATAATCTACAGATTCGTGTTGAACCGTTTCTTTTTTTGACCAGAACGATGGGACTCGCGTACTCCGATAACAACGGCCTAATGATGCCATTTTCAAACCATTCTTCAATCTGCTCGTTGACAATCTTTCCTTCTGATTGCGACAAACGCCTCGCTCGCTCATAAACATGTTCGTCATCCTTCGTTATAATATTCATTTTAACGGCCGTTTCCCTAACTTTTCCTAGTTTATACTGTGAAATCATTAACTGGATGTCTTTCCGAAATACGTCTGGCCCGTTTGCGGTGGCTATACCTTCACTATCGAAAATATCTACTTTAAATACTTCAGGAATACAGTCGTTTTTTTTTTTCTCGGACAGCGGTCGAATGGAGATTTCCCCTTCGGCGACATACATTTCTACTTCGTTTAGAAAATTCGTACCTAGCAGCAATTCGACTCTGACAATTCTACTCGGAACTACATGAATTTGCGCGACGTATTCATTATTGTCTACCTGCAGGTGTCCTTCGAACGCACCGTTTGTCTCGTGAACGTCCTCTGTATTCCATTCTTCGGTCGTGAGACGCATTGTCTCGGCTTCTTGTCTTGGTTTCTAACGCTCCTCCGTCTCGTTTTCCTCCCTCTCGGAGCGTTATATCTTCGAAGGCTTGGAGCAGTGCCTCCTTGCTCCGGAATCGCAACAACCGTGCCTGGTCGCGAAGCTGCGAATCCGGGATACCTTGAATAAGGTACTCCACGATTTCCCTTTCAGGAATCGGCACTCAGTTGGCCATGATTATTTTTTCATGCACGTAAGTGTGGAATGTCTCTCCTCTTTTCCACGTTCGTTCTTCAAATCGTTTTCGTCGCTGCAAGAATATTGGGCTCATGTCTGAACATGCCTCTCAAGTCAGACAGGAGTCCCTGCATGCTCATTGTGATGTGTTCTGGTTTGTAATGTAGCCATTCAAGTGCTTTGCCACGTAATTTCATCCTGATTAGGACTCTGGCATTATCTTCACTCAGACGATATGTATCTCGCAAGAGGTTTCGCTGCCTCTCCCAGATATCACAGCGTGAAGGCTCTCCGTCGTACGAACTCAACAGTTCACCAATTTGTTTTAATTTCTGTCCGTGAGGTACACTCACCATGTTTGATATACCAGGATCCGTTCGTGTACTTGCCCTTGTTTCCTCTGTAACGTTTAGTTCTTGCATCCGCTTCAGCATCTCAATCTCGCGGCGTGCCAGCGCCAAAACGCGTTGGACAAGCTCTTTCTCTTTCTCCACTAGCTCCAGGTGCCTTCGGAGCAGGGATGCTTCACTCGCATTTTTTTATTCATCCGACGGCCCCGCGAAGACTTCAAATTGTGGTTCCTGTGACTGCTTCGTTAACTCATCCACCGCAAATTCAGAAGGATCTGCTTCAGTTAGACGGTTTATGAGCTCTGCCTTAGTTCCCGTTGTCGACAGATTCATGAGCCGCAATCTTTCCTTCAACTCCATCGTCGTGAGTCTGCTCAAGCTCACACTTTCCGTTCCGGAGAAACTCATTTTTAACTCTTCGTAAGGCTCTTTATCTCGTAAGTCTTTATCTTGTAAGTCTTTATCTCGTAACTCTTTATCTCGTAACTCTTTATCACGTAACTCTTTTAACTCTGCACGTTTCCGATTACCGCACGTTTTATTTTTAATCACTCGCTACTATTGATTTACGATCCCGGACGAGCCCTCAAAATATTGTGGGATGGTGAAAATCAATTATTCTGCGGTGATGTTTTTTAAAAACTATATTTCGATAATCGGTATAACGCTCTCTTCGCTGTACTCTCTACAAAACTTGCTTTTCAAAAACTGCCGTTTACTGACCTGTCCTCCCCTTATATTTTCGAAACTTCACATACATACATACGTTCACGCACGCAAGGGTTATTGTACTTACATTCTATCGCACTTATTTTCTAACACTCTCTCTCTCACTCAGCCTTGAGGTCGTTCACCTAGCATTCGGTTGTTGTTTGGGACATCCGGCAAAAACATATATCATCAGCAGAAAGAAAGCACACGAAAAACACACGACACTTGTTTTTATCGGTTCAACTACCGATTGCTCCTAACGGCCGCAATGGCTTTAACATCTATTTAAATTTAATCTAATACTGCTCCTACATCATCATCATAATCATAATTATAATAGTCATCATAATCGTCATAAAAATCGTCATCATAAGCATCATCATCATCATCATCATTATCACTAGCCTAATCATCATCATTATAATCATCATACTCATTATCATAATCGTCATCATAATCACCATCATAATCATCATCCTAATAATCATCATAATGATCGTCAAAATCGTTCTCATAGTCGCCATCGCAATCGTCATTATAATCACCATCATAATCATCATAATAATCATCATCATAATCATCATCATAACAGTCATCATAATCATCATCATAATAGTCATCATAATCATCATCGTGATCATCATCATAATCATCATCATAATCATCATCATAATCATCATCATAATCATCATCATAATCATCATTATAATGATCATCAAAATCGTCCTCATAGTCGTCATCATAATAGTCATCATAACCATCATCACAATAATAATGATAATAGCAGTAATAATAATAATGATAATAACAGTAATAATAATGATAATAACAGCAATAATAATGATAATAACAATAATAATAATGATAATAACAATAATAATAATGACAATAACAGTAATAATAATTATAATAACAATAATAATAATCATAATAACACTAATAATAATGATAATAACAGTAATAATAATGATAATCACAATAATAATAATGCTAATAACACTAATAATAATGATAATAACAGTAATACAAATAATAATAACAACATTATGAATGACAATAACAACAATAATAATGATAAGAACAATAATAATAATGATAATAACAGTAATAATAAGGACTATAACAATAATAATAATTATAATCACAATTATAATAATGCTAATAACAGTAATAATAATGATAATAAAAATAATAATACTGATAATAACAGTAATAATGTGGGATTGGCGGGACCTCCATACCCGATAAGAACAAAAGGAATACGGAAAGGACATGTATTAGGCGGACGCCGGTGGCTCAGTTGGGAGCGTCGACGACTCGTAATCTGAGGGGCACGGGTTCGATTCCCGTTTCGGTCCGGATATTTTTCCGTATTCCTACAATAATAATGCTAATAACAATAATAATAATGATAATAACAATAATAAGAAGGACAATAACAACAACAATAATGATAATGATACTGTTACGGTTGCCGATACAAAATACTTTGTTTGCTCACCGCACCCTTCATTTAAACCATTTGAAACAATAAGAAGGGAAAATATTTAACCGACCACTGCCATCCGCTTCCAAAAAAATAGAAGACCCTTGCAAGATAAGAGACCAGCCGGAGCCAGACATATAAACATAGAACCAAATCAAACACGAGTACTTTTAGTTAGAATTTTTCCTTAAACAGGACATGCCCGATAATCTAAATAGTAACCATATGCGTTTCCTCAAGATATCCTGTAGGAAATTATTCATCTGTAGAAAAAGTCACGTGATCAATCTTCAGCTAGTATATAAACCCTTTAGTTCGTATACTCAAGTGGACAGTTGTTAACTTACATCAGTGAAGGGACAAAGTTACATATTTCGACGTGAACACTTCGCTGCGACGCAACCAGTTAACTCTACGTTGAATCCCCGCATTGCCAGTGCGTCAAAACCGTGCATAAGGGAATAGGTAACACACATACACACTCTTCATTTTCGCGACAGAAACAATTGTAAGAGAATAATTTTGTAATACATAATCGTGTTCTGTGAAAGGTGTTATCCTATTTGCTATATTAATATACCCGAAAGATCCTAGTGACAGTTCCCACTATCATACATCCTAGCCGCTCAGGGTGTGTGAGATTATAAATTTAATAAAAGTTACGTGGCTTAATTATCATTTAAACTCTCGGCGCTTTTCACGCTGTTCAAAGCCCGGCTCGTCCCCATACTAATAATTATGATAATGACAGTAATAATAATGATAATAACAACAATCTTAATGATAATGACAATAATGATAATTACCATAATAATAATGACAATAACGACAATAATAATGATAATAACAGTAACAATTATGATAATGACAGTAATACAAATAATAATAACAACACTAAGAATGACAATAACAACAATAATAATGGTAATAACAATAATAATAATGATAAGAACAGTGTTACGACCCGAAACGCCGATCCGACTCAGCAACGATCATCGCCCGTTTCTAAAAACGCGTAGTCGACAACGATCAATTCTAAAAATGCATAACCGACAACGACCAATTCTAGAAACGCATAGTTGCAAGCTAAACACCTGACCCCTCATTAAAGAAAAACGACTTTATAAATACCCCGGAAATATAGAATAAATCGCAGTCTTTATCATTCAGCTAAATTTGTGACTCATTTAATTAAACCTTGTCCATTAATAATTAAATAGAAATTAACACTTTTGACTCCGTATTCATATCAGCGAGCTGTGCTCGACATTCACATTTTCAGTTTTTATCTTATTAAAAATAATCCCCGTCACGACAGTAATATTAATAATGATTATAACAGTAATAATAATAATGATAATAACACTAATAATTATGATAATAACAGTAATAAGTATGATAATAACAATATTAATGTAGGATTATAATAAAGGGCGATAGGTTTTTTTTTTTTGGTTTTACGGTTTATTGTACGGTTACACAATACACACTTTCACTCTTTCTAATCTTCCGCTTTTACTCTATATACTTTTCTCCTACTCTAACTCTTTATATTCTTCTTCTCTTTCTCTTTACTCTTTCTCTTTATACTCTTCTTCTTACTGTCACGCTTCGCTCGCTGCTCCGTTTATATTCAAATTACATATACATTCACATACAAACATTCCGCGGTTTTGCACCTCACGCACTCTCTCTCTCTAACTCAATCGCTCTCACTCTTTGATATACAGGCTCATCGTCTTTAAGCACAATCGACATTTTGATACCGACCTCTTTGGTTTTCGCAGGCTCTTAATTTTTTATTAAGTTTTCTATTGCCTGCCGATGTTCGATAGGGATATTCGAAATATCTACTTTTTCTTTCGCGTCTTCAATCAGATCTATTTGATATATTTCTGGCAAATTGTTGGCAACTGTCTTATCGGAAGGGCTAATGGAAATGTCGCCGTTCTTTACGCGGAGCTCGACCGTTTCGAGAAAATCGGTGCCTATAATTAATTTATGATTCATCAACGAATCTGAAATAACGCGTATAAGAATAGTATAGGAATTATCGTCGACGGTTAATTCCCCGTAAAATTCGCCTAACGTTGTATTTGTAGAACCTACTCCTGTAAATTTGAATTCTTTTGGCTGTAATCGCGGGGATCCTAATTGTATGTATTGATCAGCACGCATTAAACAAAAATCGCTTCCGGTGTCAATCAGTGCTTTGAGACGGTGACCGTTTATCTCAACATCTTTGATACATTTTTTAGGTGTTACCTGAGATGCTACCTCGTTTACTACTGCTGTGTCCCGCGCTTTAGGGCATTGCACCGCAATATGTCCCCGTTCATTGCATTTAAAACACTGAACTCCTTCATTTCTCGTCGGACACTTATCACTCGAATGCTCCGGTGAACCGCAGTTGAAACAAAAACGTCTCTTGCCTCGGAAATCCTGTCTCCTCTGTGTCCTCTCGTTCCTCTCGTTCCTCGTAGGCGGTGGTCGTTTATATGCTCTGCCTCCGAATCTCGCGTTCTGGGCCGTATTATTATGGCTTCTGTCTCGTAAGCTCACCTGCTCAAATGCTTCGAGCAGATCAGTTTTTGTGCGGAATTTATGGATGCGTGCCTGGTCCCTTAAACTTATATCGGGTATGCCATCGATGAGATAGTCGAGAAGCTCATCTTCTGCTATGGGTACCTTATTTCCCATTATCACTTTGTCGTGGACATACTCGTGGAATGTCTCATTCCGTCTCCACACTCGTTCTTCGAATGCCCTTCGGAGTGCTATTCTATTCTGCCGATGGTGAAACATCCCTCTGAGCTCCATCAATAGTTCCTCAACGCTCATCTCGATATGTTCAGGTCTCGAGTAGAACCATTCGAGAGCCTTCCCCTTGAGTCGCATACTTATTAAGGTCTTCACTTGGCGAGTGTCCAATGCATACATTCTGATTATCATGTGCAGTTACCTTTCCCAATTTTCGTACTCGCCCACTTCACCTTTGAAAATATTAAGCAGGTCTGCTATCGTGGTAACGTTCATTCGCGGTCCGTTGTCGAAAAACGTCGGCGTTCTCGCTACACTCTCAAATTGTGGCCTTTCGTTCGGAATATTCGAACCGCGAAGGAACCTCAATAATTCTAATTCCCTTCGAACCAATTCTAGCTCTCGTTCGAGAGACTCTCTGCTTTGTCCGCTGCCGTCCTCCTTTACGCTGCTCGGACCCTCGGATTCGATGGCACGTGCCTCCGCGATACATGCATTTTCACTATAATCTAGGGTACCGCGTGTCCTTGGGATATCTAGAATGACCGATTCTGATTCTGCTTCCCGCAATCGTCGAACTAGTTCTGTCTTAGTTCCGGAACTATTGCATCCTAACTCCCGCAGTCTGTCTTTTAGTTCTACCACAGTTAACTCGTTTAAACTCATTTTGAAATGCGTTGACACTTCACTCCTTAGATTCAAACCTACTAATAAACCGATTTTGTTAACCTTCGACCGCTGTGGCTACTATCAATCCCGGACGAGCCCCCAATTTGTAGGATTACGGAAAAAATTCGGACTTGAAACGGGAATCGAACCCGTGCCCCTCAGATTACGAGTCGTCGACGCTCCCAACTGAGCCACCAGCGTCCGCCTGATACACGTCCTTTTCCGCATCCTTTTGTCCTTTCGGGTCTGGAGGCCCCGCCAATCCTACATTAATAAGGACAATAACAACAATAATAATGATAAAAACAATAATAATAATGATAATAACAGTAATAATTATGATAATAACATTAATAATAAAAATAATAACAATAATAATAACGATGAAAACAATAATAATAGTAATAATAACGGTAATAATAATGATAATCACGGTAGTAATAATAACGATAATAACAGTAATAATAATGACAATAACGACAGAATAATGATAATAACTGAAATAATAGTGATAATAGCAAGAGTAATAATGATAATAACAATAATAATAATGGCAATAACGACAATAATTATGATAATAACAGTAATTCAAATAATAATAACAACATTAAGATTGACAATAACAACAATAATAATGATAAGAACACTAATAATTATGATAATAACAGTAATAGTAATGATAATAACAATAATAATAATGTGTTTTTGAATTTGCGCAATGTACGCGTGATTGATAGTTTATACGAATCGCCGGTCCTGCTAGAATCGCTCGATATTGCTACTTATCCTTCGGAGTTCTCGTTGCGACTACCTGTTCAATTGTTTACCGAATTACTATAATTTCTTCCGATCGCGGCGCTCGGTAATTCGGTTCGGCAGGTGCTGCCACCTTATGATCGGCGCGCTAATTGGAGCGCGCGCTCCATTCAATTTCAAAATGCTACGAAATTACAATACATACGCTAAAATCCTAAACAAATGACAATAACGACAATAATAATAATAATGATAATAACAATAATAATAATGACAATAACGACAATAGTAGTACCAATAATTAAAGTGCCAATAGAAGACTTGACCATATCGAACCTGCATTAAGAGAACTCATACAAAAAATCCTTATGGGGTATTTCGATGTTTTCTGTCTTGAAGGAGACCCCTTCCCTTGTACGGATCTAACGAAACATGAAATTATTCTAAAACCATATAAAACAGTTAACGTCAAGTCACACAGGCTTTCGGTTCCCCATCGGGAGGAGGTAGAGAGACAGATCTTGGAGATGTTAGACAAAGGAATCATCGAAAACAGTGACTCCCCTTTTAACTCCCCACTGTGGATAGTTGCGAAAAAACCGGACGCTAGCGGAAAGAAAAAATGGCGAGTAGTAGTAGATTTTAGGGAATTGAATAAATTAACAGAACAAGACGCTTATTCGCTCCCTTTTATAGATGAAATCATCGACGACTTAGGAAACGCGAAATTCTATTCTGCACTAGATTTGAGCTTGGGTTTTCATCAAGTTTCTATGTCGGAGCGATCGAAAAAATATACTGCTTTCTCGACGCCTAGTGGACATTATCACTATAATACATAGAATGCCTTTCGGTCTTAAAAATGGCCCCGCTACCTTCCAGAGGATGATAGATCGCGCCTTGAAGGGATTGATTGGAAAATACTGCTTTGCATACATCGATGACATAATTGTCTTTGGTCAAACGATAGATGAACACAATCGAAACTTGGCAATAGTGCTTCAACGACTTCGCGAACTCCGTTTAAAGATACAACCCGATAAATGTGAATTTCTCAAACCGGAATTAGAATACGTAGGTCACACTCTAACGGCAAACGGGGTTAAACCCAACAACAAAAAGATAGAAGCTGTACGAAATTTTAGGCAACCCGACGGAAATGAAATCATTTCTAGGACTTGTAGGATATTATCGTAAATTTATAAGAAATTTCGCCAAAATCGCAAAGCCTCTGACCGACTTAACTAAAAAGGAAACCCCGTTTTACTGGACTGACGCACAACAGACAGCCTTCGACATCTTGCGACAGAAGCTGTGTGAGGATCCTATCCTGCAATTTCCTGACCCTTCGAAACCATTCACTTTGACTACGGACGCCTCAGACGAAGTACTAGGAGCGTGTCTCGAACGTTGAACCCAGCCGAAAGGAATTACAGCACAACTGAAAAAGAATTACTGGCCATAGTATGGGCCACCAAAAGACTGAGGCAATGCCTTTGGGGGCGACGGTTCACCATCCGCACCGACCTTCAAGCGCTTGCATGGCTCTTTAATATTAAAGATCCAACATCAAGGCTAGCGCGATGGAGAGTACGACTTGAAGATTACGAGTATGACATCGAGTATGTGAAAGGCAAAGACAATTCCGCTGCTGACGCACTTTCCAGAATTCATATCACCCGACGTCTGATTATCATGATGGGTTAAGAGAGTCCGAGTTCGTGTTAGACATCCGACCCACTGCTTATGGTTTTAATTGGTTGCAGGTGCAAAAAGAAAAGCTTGGAACTTTAGATGTGACCAAATGGTACATTTACTTAAAGGCACTAACAAACGAACATATGGAACTTAAACGGGAATTTGTTCGTATACAGTTATCGGACGACATATGGACGAATTTCGAAAAATTGCATCTCAGGGACATACTACGCTACATCTCCGGTCACTTGAAGAGACACAGGGTCCAATATTGTGAAAATCCGAGAGGAATTCCATTCACGCCTGAGGAGAAGATACAAATTATCAACGAAAACCACAACTCACAATACGCACAGCACTTCGGAGAGAATAAAACTTTGGAACGGGTCAAGTTGGTAGCATGTTGGCCGAATATGCAGGACGACATCAAGGAATTCATAATGAAGTGCGATACTTGCCAGCGTTGGAAGCTAACACGGATTAGATCAAAGGAGAAACCAATAATACCTGACACGCCTTTTTACCCAAACGACAAAATCGCAGCCGACATTATAGGTCCTCTCCCACAGACGGACAAAGGTAACGGATATATATTATCAATTCAAGATCAATTAACTAAGTATCTTGTATTAGTTCCATTAAAACAAACTTCATCTGTTCAAATAGTAGAGGCACTCTTGAAATATTTGATATATCTATTCGGATCGCCTAAGCATACACTCACGGACCAGGGACAGAATTTTGTATCAATAATTACTGCTCATTTTGAAAATATATTGGAAATAGGTCACATAACGACAACTGCCTTCCACCCACAATCAAACGGTTCGCTAGAACGAGCAAACGGAGTAGTCAAGGAAATGATTCGGAAAACCATAAAAGATAAGGACATAAATTGGGACAAAAAACTAAACATGTTGGCATTCGGTTATAACACCTCGATACACGAAAGCACGGGCAAAACCCCATTTGAACTTACTTTCGGTAGAACGGCAGTTTTACCCTCCACAATTGCCCTTACACCAGCATTGACCCGGGAAGAACTGTTTTTGCGATGGAAGAAACGACACGAAGCCGCACACGAGATGCTCGTAAAACACTGGAAGACACCAAGCGGAAGAATCAGCTCGTTCAAGACGGCGGAATTATCAAACCACAAGTCATCTTTAAAGTAGGAGACAGGGTGCTCATTCACAACGACTATTCGCGCAACAAGCTGCGACCAGAATGGCTCGGACCCGCGATCATTAAATCGATTAAAACTCCTAACTCTACTGTCATATGGGACGGACGAGAATTTACGGTACATGGTAACCGGATAAAATTGTATCATTGTTGATTTCAGGATGATCATTTTTCTGCTTCTGCTGGGTTTATCCGACGCCCTTCGTATAACACCACTGGGCAACACGAACGTGTTCCTTGAAGTCATCGGAGAAGCCCACCTATTCTCACAAGAGTGGAACATGATCGTCGCGGTAGATGCAACGGAACCTAAGCAACGAGTGTGCAAAATAGCGGCAATGGCAGCAAAGACCGCAGAAACCTGTAAACTCCATAATTGCAGCGCAGCCCGTGAAATCAATCTCGTTCAACAGCGAATCCAGCGGGTGCTCAATTCACTTTCTCGATTATCCGAACTTACCACATTACGTTCGCGACGAAAACGCGGTTTGATAAATGCGATAGGCACTCTTTCAAAAACACTATTTGGCACATTAGACGAATCCGATTTATCTGTCATAAATTCAAACATAGACAAATTATTCGAAATCGACAATCAACTCTCTTCCGCAATATCAAATCAGTCATTACTAATTAAATCAATGTTACGTGAGAATAGTTTGGAGTCTGTAAAAGCGATGCATGACACATACGATAGAATAATTAGAGCTATATTAAATGAAACGAGATCAACCGAATACTTAGCCCACGTATCGACGCAACTTACTGCTTTAACGCTCTTAGTAGGTGAATTAAGCGAGGACACGCAGGTATTACTATCTGGTCCAACGTTAGCTTATAACGGAATTGTACACCCGGAATTAGTACCACCAGATGATTTTATACTATACTTAAAAACTGTATACGAAAAGGCAAATATACCTTCCTACTCACGACTCGTAATTACGATACATTCATTATGATGAGCCAGATCGCCATACTTTGCAGTAAGGGTAAATTGATATATTCTATAAAAGTTCCTGTAATTGAGAATGAAACATGGAAGATATTGCGCCTGTACCCAGTTCTGAAAAAGCATAACGAACTCTTTGAAGTTCTTCTTGTCGAGCACTCTTTAGTATTTTCACATAAATTATCATACATACCTATTGATGATGTCACGTTAGGAAACTGCAAAAAAAACATTAGGATATTTCATTTGTAGACGTAATATACCAGAACATAATCAATTAAGCTCAGCTAATTGCACAACAGAAGTTCTCTGCAACGTAGTAAGGCCAGCGACCGCCTGTCACGTAACACCTATAGTGATAAACGATGTCAGCTACATTCCATTGAAAGCCGTCGGTAAATACATAGTAATACCACGAAACGAGATGCGAACCCGAATAACTTGTGAAAACGAGCAATTAATCTCAACCATTGACATTCCTAGTCTTATAGAAGTTTTCGGCGACTGTACACTAAGTACTCCGTTAATCACAATGAGGATAGGAGGAGGTAACACCACTATAGAATTTGAAACGCGATTTCACCCGGTATCTTTAAATTATTCGGTTGATGATGTACAGTTACTCCGCAACAAAATCCCGTCACTTCCTAATCATGCGCAACTACAGTCAATCGGACAGTATGGAAAAAATTTGGATCAATTGGACGATACATTGGCCAGAATTCGTAAAGAACGGCGAATTAGAAGTTGGGCCGAAAATTTCTACAGTATTGTTACCTACCTTGGTTGTGGGGCGCTAGGTCTTCTTATCGTATATGGATTATTTAAATGCTTTCGATTCTCAGGGTTGCCCGGAAAAAACCTCTGCATTCAGATATTTTGCCAGAATAGTCACAATAACACCCCCGTAGTTGAACCAGAAACAACTCGGGTACGCTTTTCAGAAGTAAGCAGCAAATACGATACAATTGTAAAACCTGCGAAACCCATCAAGTTTAAGTAAATTTGAGGACAAATTCTATGTAACGAAGGGGCTGTAACGATATCCAAAATCCCTTGGTCAGACATTCCATTGGACTTCCTAGAAGCCACGTGCCGCACTAGAAGCCACGCGCCGCACTAAAATCCTTAGTCTCGCATTCCACTTCCGTTCCTAGAAATCCGCGCCACATCCAAAAAACCTTACGTCCACATTCCATCGTTAATCCGCACCCAATTTCCGAGTTCACCCCCTCCAGTGCGAAAACCTATATTATAAATGTAACTATCGATTCTCAATAAAGTAGATTCTGTTCGGCGAACGCAGTGTGAATTACTTTGCTTCGGCGATAACCGTGACAATAATATCAATAATAATAATGACAATGAGAGTATTAATAATGATAAGACCAATATTGTTCCAAAATGAAACCGAGGCACCTCCGAGCCTATGTACGCTCCTGCGTATGCGCCGTACTGTTTCCCGCGCAGGATTACCGGCTATAGCCGCGCCATCGATCGGATCGATCCTGCGATCTATACCCATTTTTATTTTAAGCCAATTAGAATCAGATCAGTAAGCCGATTGCGAACATCAAATTAATTGCCTTTCCGTTACCGTATATTATAAACCTATTAACCGTAATTTCCGAGTCTTGTCTAGTGTACCGCCGTGCCTTTTTTCTGTAAAACTGTTTATTGCTAGTGTTCCGTCGTTCTTCAATCGTTATTAAATCGTATATTTGTGTGTGTGCTGTTAAAACTGACTCGTACTTTTTTCATTACCTCGCCCCGTATCCTCCGCTAGGATAGTACTAGCGTTCCAACGCGTTTAGGCGACTTGAGGACTTTCGTCGCGTTAATTTGCGTAATAAACAAATATTAACACAGCATTAAGAATGATAATAACAATAATAATAATGATAGCAACACTAATAATGATGACATTAACTATAATAATAATGATAATAACTATAATAATAATGAGAATAACAGTAATAATGATGATAATAACAACAATAATAATGATAATAACACTAATAATAATGATAATAACAATAATAATAATGACAATACCGACAATAATAATGATAATAACAGTAATAATATTGATTATAACAACAATAATGATGATATTAACTATAATAATAATGATATTAACACCAATAATAATGATAATAAGAACAATAATGATGATATTAACTATAATAATAATAATAATAATAATAACACTATTAATAATGATAATAACAATAATAATACTGAAAACAAAAATAATAATAATTGTAATCACAGTAATCATAATGACAATAACAGTAATAATAATGATAATAACAACAATAATGATGAAATGAGCTATAATAGTAATAAGAATAACAGTAATAAAAATGATAATAACAAAAAATAATGATAATAATAACAATAATGATAATAACAATAATAATAATGACAATAACTACAATAGTAATGATAATAACTGTAATAATAATGATAATAATAAATGGACCGAGACAAATGGACAGTGACTAGTGGACAAAGACAAATGAACAGAGACAAGTGGAGAGAGAGAAATGGACAGGGACAAATGGACAGAGACAAATGGGCAGTGACAAATGGACAGGGACAAAGGGACAGAGACATATGAACGGACAATAGACCGAGACACATTTCCAGAGAAAACTGTACATGGGACAAATGAACAGAGAGAAATAGACGGACACGAATGGACAGAGACAAGCGGAGAGAGACAACCGGACAGAGACAAATGGACAGAGACAAATGGACAGATATAGACGAGGATAGACGCATATAGACAAATGGACAGTGACAACTAGACAGAGACAAGCGGACAGAGATAAATGGAGAGACACAAATGGGCAGAGAGAAATGGACGGATACAAATGAACAGAGACCAGTGGACAGAGACAAATGAACAGCGACAAATGGACAGAGACATTTGGACAGGCACAAATGGACGGATACAAATGGACAGACAAATGAACGGAGACAAATGGACAGGGACAAATGGACAGAGATAAGCGGACAGCCACAAATGGACAGAGACATTTGGGGACGGACAAGTGGACAGACACAAATGTACAGAGACAAATGTACAGGGGAAAATGAACAGAGACAATTGGGCAGAGACAAATGGACAGAGATAAGGTGACAGGGACAAATGGACAGAGAAAAATGGGCAGAGGCTAATTGACAGAGACAACTGGACAGGGACAAACGAACAGCGACAAATGGACAGACACAAATGGGCAGAGACAAATGGATAGGGACAAATGGACAGATACAAATGAACAGAGACAAATGGACAGAGATAAGTGGACAGAGACAAATGGACAGAGATAAGGGGACAGGTCAAATGAACAGAGACAAATGGACAGAGACAAATGAACAGACACAAATGAACAGAGACTAATGGACAGAGACAATTGAACAGAGATAAGGGGGCAGGGACAAATGGACAGAGACAAATGGAAGGATGCAACTGGACAGAGACAAATGGACAGAGACAAATGAACAGACACAAATGGACAGATATAAGGGGACAGGGACAAATGAGCAGAGACAAATGGACGGATACGAATGGACACTGACAAGTGGACACAGACAACCGGACAGAGACAAATGGGCAGAGACAAATGAACAGACACAAATGAACAGAGATTAATAGGCAGATACAAATGAACAGAGATAAATGGACAGAGACAAATGTACAGAGACGAATGGACAGGGACAAATGGACAGATGCAAATAAACAGAGACAAATGAACAGATACAAATGAACAGAGACTAATGGACAGAGACAAATGAACAGAGACAAATGGACAAAGACAAATGGACAGATATAGACGGAGAGGGACAGACGGGCAGAGACATAATGACGCGGAGAGACGGATATAGACAAATGGACAGAGACAAGTGGGCAGAGACAACTGTACAGAGACAACTGGACAGCGACAACTGGACAGGGACAAATGGACAGAGAGAAATGGAAGGATGCAACTGGACAGAGACAAATGGAGAGAGACACGTGGACAGAGAAAAATGCGCAGAGATAAGTGGATCGAGAGAAATGGACAGGCACAAATGGACAGAGACAACTGGACGGTGATAAATGGACACAGACAAACGGCGAGAGTCAAATAGACAGAGACAAATGGACGGATACAAATGGACAGAGATATCTGGACAGAGGCAAATGGACAGAGACAAAGAGACAAAGACAGAGGAATAGAGACGGACGGATACAGACGGAAGCACATCTAAAACAAAAAGGAGTGATTGATGTTTTGGCTATATTATTCAATTTATTAATGTTAACTGGCCACTACCCAGAACAATGGAGATATAATAGAACGACGCTTATACCCAAACAAGGAAATGATGCTAATGATGCGAAAAATTGGAGGCCTATTACCATAGGGTCAGTTTTAAATAGAATGTATTCCTCTATGATTGACGCCCGCCTTAGAAGAGTAATCCAACAATCGATCCGGCAAAAAGGATTTACAAAAGAAGATGGCTGTAAACATAACATTGCGCTTTTGAATCATGCAATAACAAAAATGAAAACGGACGTTAGAGGAGTGATAACGGTAGTGGATATAGCTAAAGCTTTCGATACGGTTCCACACGTAGCCATACAGGATTGTTTAATAAGAAAAGGTATTCCAAGTATAGTCGCTGAAAATATAAAATTAATGTACCAAAGGAGTAAAACTAAAATTAAAACCAATGATGGAGAAGTATGCATTACTTTAAATAGGGGGGTTAAACAGGGGGATCCATTGTCACCGTTAATTTTTAATTTAATAATTGATCCAATAATAGAGCATATAAATAATAAGACTATTGGTATTACGATAGGAGAAGAAAAAGTGTCGATTTTAGTATTTGCTGACGATATCGTACTATTGGCTAAAAATAAAACTGAAGCTAAGAAACAAATTCGATTATTGTATGAATTTATAAAAGATTTAGGAATGAATATCTCAGCATTGAAGTGTTCAACATTTGAAATAGTCACTAAACATAAAACATGGATCCTCGAAGATCCTCAGCTAAACATCGGCGACAATAAAGTTCCTGTTGCGAAACCAGAGGAAATATTCCGTTATTTAGGCATTGTATGGTCTAATGCAGGCACGGCCCCTACAAGCTATCACAGGAGCGGCTGAAACATACGTAAAATGGGTCTAAAACCAAGTCAAAAGGTTCATTTAATTAGATTATACCACCTATAAATGTATTAAAAGAATTAGACAATAGTATTAGACAAATAATTTAAAAAATTCTGCACCTGCACCCTTCCACCACAGATGGGCTTATTTACTCGAGTAAAAGCCATGGAGGTCTAGGGCTTCCTAGAATGGAAAATATCAAAAAATTAGCTGTGATAAGAAGAGCTATTAAAATGTTAGAGTCGAATGATGAAGCGGTCAGAGTAGCAGTCATGAATCTGGAAACTATTCTTAAAAAGTACGCAAAGTCTATTGGATTGCAGTGGCCTGCATCTATGGATGCGACAGAATAAGCGCGTAGGAATCTAAGGAAACAAGAAACGCACAGATGGGAACAATTAATATCGCAAGGTCGGGGAGTCAGACTTCAAAAACGATAAAATTGCAAATGCCTGGCTGTATAATCCGAACCTTTTAAACCCATCGCGACATCTTGACGCATTAAGATTAAGAACAAATACGTTCGGCACCAGAGTTGTTTTAAGAAGAGCGAATAAAGAACAGGATATCATGTGCCGAAAACGTAAGTTGCAAGCCGAAACATTAGGCCATATATTAGGTATGTGTATACACACTAACAACGCTAGAATAAGGCGACATGATGAAATTAAAAATTTAATCCTGAAGAAAGTGTCACAAAGATGTATGGTCTTTGCAGAACCCACGGTAAATGTGTTAGGAGAACTTAAAAAGCCTGATTTGGTTATTAATGACCAAGCACGGCTGATAGTAGTAGACGTAACTGTCCGGTTTGAAGATGAAAACAATCTCCTAAAGGCATTTACTGATAAAATTAATAAATATAAGGAAACTGCCGAGTATATTCGACTTAAAACAGGCTGTACAAAAGCAGAAGTGCTGCCTATAGTGGTTGGCTGCCGAGGAGCTCTTCCACAGAAAACACAAATTAATCTTAAAGCACTTGGGCTAACGAAAAATGAAACAACGACGGTATCTTTGATTGCTCTAAGATCATCTATAGAGATCGCAAATGCGTTTCTTGATTATGAAATTAAATAAGATAGGAGACAGAAAAACAAAAAAGAGAAAGAACAATTACAAAAGAATTTTATGATCATTACTTTACTTGCCTATGTGTTAAATTATTTATTTATTATATATAGGCTCCAGTGCTGTATAATGGACTTACAGCTATTTTACTCTATATTAATACATTATTTACTTACTAACACCATCTTATTTTATTTGACCTATTAAATTTTATTTTAATTTTGACGTGATAAGTCTCAATACAGTGCATGGTTAACGTAAATCTTAGTTTTAGACTTCTTGTTAATTTGTTAATTTATTGTTGTTATCGCCTAACGAGGGGGCTAAACCTCGGAAGTCTATCAGCAGCACGCATGCTCGTGTCTGGTACAGGTTATAGCCTTTTCATGTAATTAGTGACGCGCATGAATGGATTAACGAGATTCCCAATTCTGTCCCTTGTTACGTTCCGAACAGGAATATTTTTCAAAATTCCCTTTGTAACTTCTCACCGACCGGATGCGTATCGATAATGTATATTGCATTCTGGGAACACCCTAATCGACCGTAGTGACGGTCTTAAATGTTTATTAGATAGATTATCTTCTGGCGACCAAACTGAGATTGTTAATATAACACATTCCTTCCGTGGAATCAGCGTGGTCTCACGGTCAAAATCTGAGATCACTTTACTTCTTCGAACCGCCAAACGTAAACGAATAGCGCGCTCGTGTGGTCCGATAACGCCAAGCGTTCTGGAATGTTCCTCGCGGACCCGCGGTGCGACATAAAATTACAATAGAAATTGTTCAATGATTTGTATTTTACCGATAGTGTATATATATATTTATACGCCAGTCAATCCTACAATAATTAAGGTACCGAGCGTAACTAATATAAAACGAAAGACATGAAAAGAAATAGATAATTTTGATTCAAAATCTTGTAATACATAGAGATCAACATTTTATACTCCGCCGGTTTCGAAACATAAAAATTATACAATAGTTAATTTAGTAAGGTATCAGCATTAATAATTAATCAATAGCTTGAGAGTAAAGGAAAGAACTACATAGAAAGAGAGAGGAGAATAAGACTGGACAAGGGAGGAACGCACATGTACCCACCACCACCTAATTAACGAATCACGGTCCCTTACGCATTGGCCTCGCAGCCTAATTCGATAGGCGCACAGCAACGCAACATAAACAATTTCGGACTAGGCTCACTCCGGTCTTCTCCGAGATGTCCAAGTTGCGACACTCTTCGACGTACAATCGCGAGGTGCGTGTCAGGGGTCCGTAAAGTGGTTTAGAGACGAGTTTGTTCTTTAATTTTGTAAAGTTGCAAATTAGGGCAAAGACTCTATCTTCACGTATAAGCATTTTTTAAACTCTATCACAAATCACTTTATTATTTTAACTTGTGCATTAAATCATTATTATATTTTATTTTATATTTTATTTTATTTCATAACGTAATTTCAGTTATCTTCATTTAGTTTCAATTTCCTAAATAGTTCAAGTTTTCTAAGGTTTTAACTGGTGAATTGGTTAACTGTGTATGTTTCTTCCTTCAGGAACCAGGCACTCCAATATTTAGAAATTTATCAGGCTACACGTTATTGCTAAATTTATTTGAATACACATAAATACACATATTTGGGTGAGTAGTTTTCCTTTACTCTTCCAGTTTACTTAATGAATATTTCCGGCAAGTATTTCCAGTAGTTAAACAATTAACTGTGGGATTTCCCTCACTGGAATTACTATAATTTTGTTGTTTAAATAATTGATTGTCTCTCAAATTTATATAGTTGCGTATCTCAAATATCTACATAAACATATTTTCGTTTGTTCAGAATTAACCATTGTAAAACATTATATCGTTCACGCTAACCATTGAATCCTTTAATTTATTAAAATATAATCACTCATATGTTTTAATTACTTGAGTATTTCAATTTTCTTTTATTGCCTTCTTATTATTCCATAGAATTTGCGATCTGATGAAAGGGCCCGTATGGGACTAGCGTATCTACGAATCCACAAAACATTAAGACCCGTTTACAGTTGATTTTGTTTGGGCAACTATTTTCTGGCTTTATACGCGCGTACCCCGCACGTAACACCCTATCTACTTTCTAGCGAAACCACTGCCAAGGGAACAAACTTGGAAAAATTAGCGGGGAAAGAAGACCCTGTTGAGCTTGACTCTAGTCTGGCACTATAAGGAGACATGAGAGGTGTAGCATAAGTGGGAGATGTCATGTCGCCGGTGAAATACCACTACTTTCATAGTTTCTTTACTTACTCGGTAAGGCGGAACGCGTGCACCGTGGTTTCGACCCGGTTGTCACGGAATTCTAGAACCAAGCGTTAAAGTGGCGTCTAGAAACGGAATTAAAAATTTTATTAGCTGTTTTTAAAATTATGTGTCACTTCACAATAATTCTAATACCAATAAATTCATTTCTCAATTAACAACAAATCCATTATGCCAAGGTAAGATCTTATTGGTTACATTAAAAATTATGCATTACGTCAAATTAACTTTGATACTAATAAATAAAATTTAATAAATACCTGCAATTTCTGTAAGGCAATTAAGAATTTTATTAGCTGTTTTAAAAATTATGTGTCCTTTACAAGAATTCTAATACTAATAAATCCATTTCACAATTAACAACAAATCCATTATGCCTAGGTAAGATTTTATTGGTTACTTTCAAAATTATGCATTATGTAAAATTAACTTTGATACTAATAAATAAAATTTAATAAATACCTACAAATTCTGTAAGGGAATTAGAACTTTTATTAGCTGTTTTAAAAATTATGTGTCACTTCACAATAATTCTAGTACGAAAAAATCCATTTCACAATTAACAACAAATCCATTATGCCGAGGTAAAATTTTATTGGTTACATTAAAAATTATGTATTAAGTCAAATTAACTTTGACACTAATAAATAAAATTTAATAAATATCTACAATTTCTGTAAGGCAATTAAGAATTTTATTAGCTGTTTTAAAAATTATGTGTCACTTCACAAGAATTCTAATACTAATAAATCCATTTCACAATTAACAACAAATCCATTATGCCAAGGTAAGATTTTATTGGTTACATTAAATATTATGCATTAAGTCAAATTAACTTTGATACGAATAAATAAAATTTAATAAATACGTACAAATTCTGTGAGGGATTTAAAATTTTATTAGCCGTTTTAAAAATTATGTGTCACTTCACAATAATTCTATAACTAATAACTACATTTCACAAATACCTACAAATCTTTTATGCGAAGGTAAGATTTTATTGGTTACTTTCAAAATTATGCATTATGTAAAATTAACTTTGATACTAATAAATAAAATTTAATAAATACGTACAAATTCTGTAAGGGAATTAGAAATTTTATTAGCTGTTTTAAAAATTATGTGTTACTACACATTAATTCTAATACTAATGAATCCATTTCACAATTAACAACAAATCCTTTATGCCAGGGTAAGATTTTATTTGTTACTTTCAAAATTATGCATTACGTCAAATTTACTTTGATACTGTTAGAAACAGGAATATTCAGGAATGAATGAATTTGAATAATATAAAAGACTCGAGCCGATTATCAGGTATATCGTGTTTTGTTCTGTTCTTGCCAAGCGCTGGGGAAACTCTGGGCCCTTAGCGTCGATTTTGTCCTCGTGTCCCCCGAATTCCCATGGGTAACGGTGGGGGTGTCGACAGACATGAACCAGGCGCGCGGTCCCTTGCGTTTCCGTGCCCGCCGCGGCACGGGTCTTACTCAATGCCTTACATTCGGCCTTCCTGACCCTCCGCTCGTCCCCGAGTGTTGACCTACTTCGATTTCTATAACACAAATAGAGACACAAAGCATTGAAACGATATGAACCTTTCTAGGCAATATGACCTCGGGCGAGGAGCCCCTTCCAATAATAATTAAATAAAAATCTCTTTCTACATGGACTGTTGCTTGTCCAATGCATCATACTTATGCAACATAAGGATACGTTCCTTTTGATCGAAAGGGTGTTTGTAACCCCCAAGACGCTGACCAGTCCAGTGAGTCGATTCCTCCTGCCAATCAGGAACCTTTCTCGCACCACGGTCCGAGTCCAGCTGTCCGATCGCACCCATGACCATACGGAGTCCTCGTTGCATTGATGCTCGCCAAAGCCGTCCCAACAGCTGATCTCCATGCAGCATCCTCGTCACGTCGTGACCTCCATCAGGAACACAGTGTCCAGTTGCATTGCATGTTCGAGGCCTCCACCCCGAACACGACGAACAACACATTGTCAGATTGCGACCTCCATCGCAAACATAACCATCCGTTGCATTGCATGATTGTGGTCTCCCCCCACAAACACGACGAACAACACCTTGTCATGTTGTGATCTGCATCACACCCACAACCACCAGTTGCATTGCATGTTCGAGGCCTTCGCCCCAACACGACGAACAACTCCTTGTTGCATTGCATGTTCGAGGTCTTCACCCCAAACACGACGAACAACACCCTGTTGCATTGCATGTTTGTGGTCCTCCCACAAACACGACGAACAACACCTTGTTGCATTGTATGTTCGTGGTCCTCCCACGAACACGACGAACAACCCACCACAGCGCCGCGGTACACCGCCTCTGCCATGTAAGTCGGAGCCTCTTTCAGCCATTTGACCTCAGTACAGTTTCTCCGGGTTCGCTCCTTTCGCAACAGGCCCTCGGCTACCCCTTAAGCCGTCTACCTGCTACTATACCTCTTTCCGAACCCGGTTCAACATACCTGAAAACTCCGAACTTCTGTTAAGTGAATCCTTTTCACATTACCAGTCACATATACATGTTAGCAAACAAAATTAGGAAATCCCTAACCCTGTTACTCGACAGCCGCCACCCACGGTATCATACGATCAACAGCTACAATCGTTTTTACCCGACGATCCCCTTCCCTGAGGTCCTCGACTTCGTAGCGATCATTATGTAATACCGTGGTAACCCGAAACGGTCCCTTAAACCGCGCATGGAGTTTACGACTATCTCCCGCTGGCGGATCAGTTGTAAGTTCGAGCATCACGACATTCCCCTCTTGGAATTTTCTTGCTGCACGCCGATGTCGGTCATACCGTTCCTTTTGTTTACGCTGATTTTCTGTAATGTGCTCCGATATCCTCTCTCGAAGCTCCTCCAGATCCATGCGTTCCATCCCATCTTGTATCCCCTACAGAATCCATCCTTCCGCCGGATATCGTCCCTTGCATCCCATTAACGCCTCCATTGGCGTCATCCCGATGCCCTTGTTATGCGTCGTATTAAGAACACATTGAATCCGTTTTATTTCCTGATCCCATAGATCAGGTCTTTTACCTGCCATTGTTGCCGCCAACGAAGCAACTATCGTGCGATTATACCTCTCGCACTGCCCATTTGCCCGCGGCGTAGCTACGGCATTCAATATATGACGAATTCCGTATTCTCTGCAGAAAGTCTGAATTGCTCGAGCAGTGAAAGCTGTTCCCCTATCGCTAATAATTCGATGAGGTACTCCAAATAAATGTACAATGTCCAATAATACTTTCGCTGCCCGCTTTGCCTTTGTATCCTTTACCGGCTCTATAAGGGTGAATTTTGTAAAACCGTCCACAATAACCAGCAGGTAGCAATTCCCCTTCTTACTCTTCTCGAACGGCCCAACATGGTCAACGTGCAAGGTATGAAACGGTACAGGCGTCTTCTTAATAGGGTACAACTCAATACAAACATGCATTGACATATTTCTTTACAAACGAGTTCATACCTGCAAACCAATAATTTTCTCGGATACGTCGAAGTGTCTTTTCAAAGCCCAAGTGCCCGGCGTCGTCGTGACACAATCTGCAAATTTGAAAACGAGCTGCACGTGGTACCACCCATGGCGTTCGTCCATCCTGTAGTCGTCTGCAAAGTTTTCCCTTCTTCAAAACGTAATCCGTGAAATACTGCTTCGTCTCACCCCGACAAATTTTTGCCATTAAAATTTCCCGGATTCGTCCAAGTTGTTCATCTTGCATCTGCGCTGCTAGAATCCAATCAGCCTCGGTGATGTCCACTGGATATACCTCGATCGTTTGTATCGGATTGCGACTCAACGCATCGACGTGTTGCATCGCCGATCCTGGTCGATATTCAATATCAAACCGGTAGTCCTGAACTTCCAACCACCACCGTCCGATCCTTGGAATCAGATCCTTCTTCGTAAACGTTGTACGCAACGCGTTACAATCGGTGATGACCGTAAACTGTATTCCCAGCAGGTATACCCGGAAGTATCGCAACGCAAGGACAACGGCCATAGTTTCCAATTCGTATGAATGGTATTTCTGCTGGTCGACCGTCGTTTGCTTGCTGAAATACGCTACTACCTGGCGTGCCCCATCGACCGAATACTGGAACAATATAGCCCCTAATCCTAAAGAGCTCGCGTCTGTATGCAGTTCTGTACGTTTGGTACTGTCGAAAATTGCCAACACCGGTCTTGTCGTCAAGGTTTCTTTTATGGTACGAACAACCTTTTTCTGCTGTTCGCCCCATGTCCACGGAACACTTTTCTTCGTGAGTGCCGTCAGTGGAGTAACCAGCTTCGCGTAACCCCTAATAAATTTTCTGAAGTACCCGGCCAGTCCCAGAAACTGACGTACTTCTTTAACATTTTTCGGTTCCGGCATCTCGAGGACAGCAGCCACCTTATGGTTGCCAGGCCGGACACCCTCGGCACTTATCTCCCGTCCCAAATAATTTATTTTCGTTTGCAGGAACGCACACTTACTAAGCTTAATTGTAAGGTCCGCTTCACGCAATCTATCGAAAACAAGACGCAGACGTTCTAAACCCTCTTCTACGGTCTTCGACGGAATAATGATGTCGTCGATGTACGGGAACGCAATCGAATTCCGCAACGGCCCTAATATTGTATTAATAAGCCGTTGGAAAACAGCCGGTGCGTTCGTTAATCCAAAAGGCATCCGTAAAAACTCGTAATGCCCATCGGGGGTAACAAAAGCCGTCTTCGGTATAGCCTGTTCGCTCATAGCTACCTGGTAGTATCCCGAAGCCAAGTCGATCGCCGTAAAATATCGGTAGCCTCCCAATCGATCTATTTGATCCTCGATCAATGGAAGGGGATATTGATCCCTAATGGTGACCGCATTTAACCGTCGATAATCCACGCAAAGTCTATACTCGCCCGTCTTCTTCTTCACGAGAGTAATAGGACTTGCGTACGGCCATGTAGATCCTTCAATTATCCCGTTTTCTAATAACTCTTCGACAATTTCCCGCGCTGCCACGCGCTCGACTTCGGCCATTCGATACGGATGGTAAACGACCGGTACATCGGATGTACATTTAATATCCATTGTAACAACGCTCGTTTTTCCCAACGAACGCATTGACGTCACTCGATCTTCATAATGCTCGATTAACTTTATACAACTGACCCTATCAGCTTCCGGAATTTCCCCGCAATCTATCGCGCCCATATCGACTACCGTTTCCGTCGCGTACGCGTCTATTACCAATTGCTGATCGACCGAGTCGTTCAACAACTCCTTAACAATAACCCGATCACGCGATTTAATCAAAATTACATGATCCTGCCCAATAAAATCCTGACCGATAATTACCTCGTATATCATTGTCTCTGACTCGACAATGATAGCCGTAACATTGGCCGTTGCTTCCATGACCTGAATTGTCACTTCAGCCCTCAAATTGTTACACGAGCCTAGACCCGCGTAACCCCGCAAGCCAATAAAAGGTCCCTCGACCATTTCAATGCCTAACCGACTCGCGGTTGCCTTTTGAATAAGAGTTCGTGCACTACCTGTGTCCAGCAGACACTGCACTCTCCTCCCATTCACCCTATCATGCATTTTCCAGGTATTCAAATTGGAACTCACCTGAACTGCATTAATTGCCAGCTTTTGCTTATAGCAATATTTTTCTAAGTGCCCGCCCCGTTGGCATTTCGGGCACTTCTGCGGTGGCCGTGGACACGCCCTTGATATGTGCCCTCCTTCTCCGCAATTAAAACATACGGGCCTGTATGCCGCCTTTTCCTTGTCCACCGTCGGCGCCTTCTTCTCCGCAGCTCGAAGTCCCGACGGCCCTGCGACGGCTGGTGGTCCACGAGCGATGAACCGCGGCGCCTTCACGCTCGCGTTCGCCTCCCCCTTCGGCATCGCGCCCATCTCGCGCATTGCCGCGTACAGTTCATCCACCGAATCGTATTTATTTGAACGTATCGTTCGTTCGATGGTATCGTCGCCGATACTTCCCACCACCGCGTCCTTTAAAAACTCATCCGGGATCTCCACCTTCAGGGCCCGAAGCTTGGACAACTTGGTAAAACAATAATCCCCAAGCTTCTGCCCTGGCTGTGCCGAATAATTCGCGGCCACCCGGAATAAGCGGTTAAAAGGCAGCGGCTTCTTGAACCGCGCAATCAGCACCGCCTTTAACGTCTCCCACGTCGGATCGCGCCGCTGCTCCTGGTCAAAGAATTGGCGTGCGTGACCACGTAATTGAGGCGCGATGTAGCACATGGTGTCCTCACCACGCCAACCACCACGTCTCGCGATCCGGTCGACGTCACGCACCCACACTTCTACATCGGCCTTGTCGTCCGTCGGGTCGAATTTTGGCAACAAATGCTCCTGTGCCGCCGGTCGATCTCGCGCCACCTTCAACTCCTCCTGCAGCCGTTCCACGGTCTGCAGCAACGCCTCGACTGTCGCTGTCTCCAACGTCGTCGACCTCCGCGATTCAGGAGGCGACCGCGAACGACCCCGCGATAAGTCCCTCGAAACGTTTCGTGACGGCTCCCGCGAACGACCTCGCGACGGCTCCCGGGAACGTTCGCGTCTCTCCTTTCTGGCGGACACGTCCCGCGACCGTTTCGCGTGCCATCGGCTCCGTCCGCTAGCCGCTTTCTTCGCTTCTTTGCGCGACCGCTTTCGCGACCGTTCGCGCGAATCTCGCGAATCTCGCGACTCGTACGAGCGCTCGCGCGAATGCTCTCGCGTACTACCTTCGCGCACTTGCTCGCCCTCATCACCCGACCGTGCACGACCCGAATCGCGCGAATCGTCCCTCGAGCGTGCACGTCGCGAATTTCCCCCCGATTGCTCCTGTCCAGAAACACACGACCCATACCGCGAACGGCTCTTATGGTCTCGCGATTCACTCATTTTCACTGCCTGTTTCACGGAAAACAATACACAAAATATATTGCCTGTACGGCTGTAACAGTCTCGCACTTTGTTCGCTGCAATTATATTCTGGCGCACGTGACACTTATACTTCACGAAAAGCAGACACGCGGTTATCCCACTTCTGATATGTTAGAAAGAGGAATATTCAGGAATGAATGAATTTGAATAATATAAAAGACTCGAGCCGATTATCAGGTATATCGTGTTTTATTCTGTTCTTGCCAAGCGCTGGGGAAACTCTGGGCCCTTAGCGTCGATTTTGTCCTCGTGTCCCCCGAATTCCCATGGGTAACGGTGGGGGTGTCGACAGACATGAACCAGGCGCGCGGTCCCTTGCGTTTCCGTGCCCGCCGCGGCACGGGTCTTCCTCAACGCCTTACAATACTAATAAATAAAATTTAATAAATACCTACAAATTCTGTAAGGGAATTTAAAACTTTATTAGATGTTTTAAAAACTATGTGTTACTATACATTAATTCTAATACTAATGAATCCGCTTCACTATACCCAGCAAATCCTTTATGCCAATGTAAGATTTTATTGGTTACATTAAAAATTATGCATTAAGTCAAATTAACTTTAATACTAATAAATAAAATTTAATAAATACCTAGAAATTCTGTAAGGCAATTAAAAATTTTATTAGCTGTTTTAAAAATTATGTGTTACTATACATTAATGCTAATACTAATGAATCCGTTTCACTATAACCAACAAATCCTTTATGCCAAGGTAAGACTTTATTGGTTACATTAAAAATTATGACATTGCGTCAAATTAACTTTGATACTCATAATTAAAATTTAATAAATACCTACAAATTCTGTAAGGGAATTAAAAATTTTATTAGCTGTTTTAAAAATTATGTGTCGCTTCACAATAATTCTAATACTAATAAATCCATTTCACAATTAACAACAAATCCTTTATGCCAATGTAAGATTTTATTGGTTACATTAAAAATTATGCATTAAGTCAAATTAACTTTGATGCTCATAATTAAAATTTAATAAAGACCTAGAAATTCTGTAAGGGAATTAAAAATTTTATTAGCTGTTTTAAAAATTATGTGTTACTATACATTAATGCTAATATTAATGAATCCGTTTCACTATAACCAACAAATCCTTTATGCCAAGGTAAGATTTTATTGGTTACATTAAAAATTATGACATTGCGTCAAATTAACTTTGATACTCATAATTAAAATTTAATAAATACCTACAAATTCTGTAAGGGAATTAAAAATTTTATTAGCTGTTTTAAAAATTATGTGTCACTTCACAATAATTCTAATACTAACAAATCCATTTCAAATTTAACAACAAATCCTTTATGCCAATGTAAGATTTTATTGGTTACATTAAAAATTATGCATTACGTCAAATTAACTTTAATACTAATAAATAAAATTTAATAAATACCTACAAATTCTGTGAGGGAATTAAAAATTTTATTAGCTGTTTTAAAAATTATGTGTTACTATACATTAATGCTAATACTAATGAATCCGTTTCACTATAACCAACAAATCCTTTATGCCAAGGTAAGATTTTATTGGTTACATTAAAAATTATGACATTGCGTCAAATTAAATTTGATACTCATAATTAAAATTTAATAAATACCTACAAATTCTGTAAGGGAATTAAAAATTTTATTAGCTGTTTTTAAAATTATGTGTCACTTCACAATAATTCTAATACTAATAAATCCATTTCACAATTAACAACAAATCCATTATGCCAAGGTATGATTTTATTGGTTACATTAAAAATTAGGCATTACGTCAAATTAACTTTCATACTAATAAATAAAATTTAATAAATACGTACAAATTCTGTAAGGGATTTAAAATTTTATTAGCTGTTTTAAAAATTATGTGTCACTTCACAATAATTCTAATACTAATAAATCCATTTCAAATTTAACAACCATTCCTTTATGCCAAGGTATGATTTTATTGGTTACATTAAAAATTAGGCATTACGTCAAATTAACTTTCATACTAATAAATAAAATTTAATAAATACGTACAAATTCTGTAAGGGATTTAAAATTTTATTAGACGTTTTAAAAATTATGAGTCACTTCACAATAATTCTAATACTAATAAATCCATTTCGCAATTAACAACAAATCCATCATACCAAGGTAATATTTTATTGGTTACATTAAAAATTATGCATTACGTCAAATTAACTTTAATACTAATAAATAAAATTTAATAAATACCTACAAATTCTGTCAGGGAATTTAAAATTTGATTAGCTGTTTTAAAAATTATGTGTCACTTCACATTAATTCTATAACTAATAACTACATTTCACAAATACCTGCAAACCTTTTATGCGAAGGTAAGATTTTATTGGTTACTTTCAAAATTATGCATTACGTCAAATTAACTTTGATACTAATAAGCAAATTTCATTAATACCAACAAATTCTGTCAGGGAATTTAAAATTTGATTAGCTGTTTTAAAAATTATGTGTCAATTCACATTAATTCTAATACTAATGAATCTGTTTCACTATATCCAACAAATCCTTTATTTCAAGGTAAGATTTTATTGGTTACATTAAAAATTAGGCATTACGTCAAATTAACTTTCATACTAATAAATAAAATTTAATAAATACGTACAAATTCTGTAAGGGATTTAAAATTTTATTAGCTGTTTTAAAAATTATGTGTCACTTCACATTAATTCTAATAATAATGAATCCGTTTCACTATAACCAACAAATCCTTTATGCCAAGGTAAGATTTTATTGGTTACATTAAAAATTATGACATTGCGTCAACTTAACTTTGATACTCATAATTAAAATTTAATAAATACCTACAAATTCTGTAAGGGAATTAAAAATTTTATTAGACGTTTTAAAAATTGTGAGTCACTTCACAATAATTCTAATACTAATAAATCCATTTCACAATTAACAACAAATCCATCATACCAAGGTAATATTTTATTGGTTACATTAAAAGTTATGCATTACGTCAAATTAACTTTAATACTAATAAATAAAATTTAATAAATACCTACAAATTCGGTCAGGGAATTTAAAATTTGATTAGCTGTTTTAAAAATTATGTGTCACTTCACATTAATTCTAATACTAATGAATCTGTTTCACTATATCCAACAAATCCTTTATTTCAAGGTAAGATTTTATTGGTTACATTAAAAATTAGGCATTACGTCAAATTAACTTTCATACTAATAAATAAAATTTAATAAATACGTACAAATTCTGTAAGGGATTTAAAATTTTATTAGCTGTTTTAAAAATTATGTGTCACTTCACATTAATTCTAATAATAATGAATCCGTTTCACTATAACCAACAAATCCTTTATGCCAAGGTAAGATTTTATTGGTTACATTAAAAATTATGACATTGCGTCAACTTAACTTTGATACTCATAATTAAAATTTAATAAATACCTACAAATTCTGTAAGGGAATTAAAAATTTTATTAGACGTTTTAAAAATTGTGAGTCACTTCACAATAATTCTAATACTAATAAATCCATTTCACAATTAACAACAAATCCATCATACCAAGGTAATATTTTATTGGTTACATTAAAAATTAGGCATTACGTCAAATTAACTTTCATACTAATAAATAAAATTTAATAAATACGTACAAATTCTGTAAGGGATTTAAAATTTTATTAGACGTTTTAAAAATTATGAGTCACTTCACAATAATTCTAATACTAATAAATCCATTTCGCAATTAACAACAAATCCATCATACCAAGGTAATATTTTATTGGTTACATTAAAAATTATGCATTACGTCAAATTAACTTTAATACTAATAAATAAAATTTAATAAATACCTACAAATTCTGTAAGGGAATTAAAAATTTTATTAGACATTTTAAAAATTATGAGTCACTTCACAATAATTCTAATACTAATAAATCCATTTCACAATTAACAACAAATCCATCATACCAAGGTAATATTTTATTGGTTACATTAAAAATTGTGCATTACGTCAAATTAACTTTAATACTAATAAATAAAATTTAATAAATACCTACAAATTCTGTCAGGGAATTTAAAATTTGATTAGCTGTTTTAAAAATTATGTGTCACTTCACATTAATTCTATAACTAATAACTACATTTCACAAATACCTGCAAACCTTTTATGCGAAGGTAAGATTTTATTGGTTACTTTCAAAATTATGCATTACGTCAAATTAACTTTGATACTAATAAGCAAATTTCATTAATACCAACAAATTCTGTAAGGGAATTAAAAATTTTATTAGCTGTTTTAAAAATTGTGTGTCACTTCACATTAATTCTAATAATAATGAATCCGTTTCACTATAACCAACAAATCCTTTATGCCAAGGTAAGATTTTATTGGTTACATTAAAAATTATGACATTGCGTCAACTTAACTTTGATACTCATAATTAAAATTTAATAAATACCTACAAATTCCGTAAGGGAATTAAAAATTTTATGAGACGTTTTAAAAATTATGAGTCACTTCACAATAATTCTAATACTAATAAATCCATTTCGCAATTAACAACAAATCCATCATACCAAGGTAATATTTTATTGGTTACATTAAAAATTATGCATTACGTCAAATTAACTTTAATACTAATAAATAAAATTTAATAAATACCTACAAATTCGGTCAGGGAATTTAAAATTTGATTAGCTGTTTTAAAAATTATGTGTCACTTCACATTAATTCTAATAATAATGAATCCGTTTCACTATAACCAACAAATCCTTTATGCCAAGGTAAGATTTTATTGGTTACATTAAAAATTATGACATTGCGTCAACTTAACTTTGATACTCATAATTAAAATTTAATAAATACCTACAAATTCCGTAAGGGAATTAAAAATTTTATTAGACGTTTTAAAAATTATGAGTCACTTCACAATAATTCTAATACTAATAAATCCATTTCACAATTAACAACAAATCCTTTACGCCAAGGTATGATTTTATTGGTTACATTAAAAATTAGGCATTACGTCAAATTAACTTTCATACTAATAAATAAAATTTAATAAATACGTACAAATTCTGTAAGGGATTTAAAATTTTATTAGCTGTTTTAAAAATTATGTGTCACTTCACATTAATTCTAATAATAATGAATCCGTTTCACTATAACCAACAAATCCTTTATGCCGAGGTAAGATTTTATTGGTTACATTAAAAATTATGACATCGCGTCAACTTAACTTTCATACTCATAATTAAAATTTAATAAATACCTACAAATTCTGTAAGGGATTTAAAATTTTGTTAGCTGTTTTAAAAATTATGTGGTACTTCACATTAATTCTATAACTAATAACTACATTTCACAAATACCTGCAAACCTTTTATGCGAAGGTAAGATTTTATTGGTTACTTTCAAAATTATGCATTACGTCAAATTAACTTTGATACTAATAAGCAAATTTCATTAATGTCTACAAATTCTGTAAGGGAACATAAAATTTTATTAGCTGTTTTAAAAATTATGTGTCACTTCGCAATAATTGTAATACTAATAAATCCATTTCACAATTAACAACAAATCCATTATGCCAAGGTAAGATTATATTGGTTACATTAAAAATTATGCATTAAGTCAAATTAACATTGATACTAATAAATAAAATTTAATAAATACGTACAAATTCTGTCAGGGAATTTAAAATTTGATTAGCTGTTTTTTAAATTATGTGTCACTTCACAATAATTCTAATACTAATAAATCCATTTCACAAATACCTGCAAACCTTTTATGCCAAGGTAAGATTTTATGGGTTACATTAAAAATTATGCATTACGTCAAATTAACTTTGATACTAATAAGCAAATTTAATAAATACCTACAAATTCTGTAAGGGAATTAACAATTTTATTAGACGTTTTAAAAATTATGAGTCACTTCACAATAATTCTAATACTAATAAATCCATTTCACAATTAACAACAAATCCATCATACCAAGGTAATATTTTATTGGTTACATTAAAAATTGTGCATTACGTCAAATTAACTTTAATACTAATAAATAAAATTTAATAAATACGTACAAATTCTGTAAGGGATTTAAAATTTTATTAGCTGTTTTTTAAATTATGTGTCACTTCACATTAATTCTAATACTAATAAATCCATTTCACAATTAACAACAAATCCATCATACCAAGGTAATATTTTATTGGTTACATTAAAAATTGTGCATTACGTCAAATTAACTTTAATACTAATAAATAAAATTTAATAAATACCTACAAATTCTGTCAGGGAATTTAAAATTTGATTAGCTGTTTTAAAAATTATGTGTCACTTCACATTAATTCTAATAATAATGAATCCGTTTCACTATAACCAACAAATCCTTTATGCCAAGGTAAGATTTTATTGGTTACTTTCAAAATTATGCATTACGTCAAATTAACTTTAATACTAATAAATAAAATTTAATAAATACCTACAAATTCTGTAAGGGATTTAAAATTTTGTTAGCTGTTTTAAAAATTATGTGGTACTTCACATTAATTCTATAACTAATAACTACATTTCACAAATACCTGCAAACCTTTTATGCGAAGGTAAGATTTTATTGGTTACTTTCAAAATTATGCATTACGTCAAATTAACTTTGATACTAATAAGCAAATTTCATTAATGTCTACAAATTCTGTAAGGGAACATAAAATTTTATTAGCTGTTTTAAAAATTATGTGTCACTTCGCAATAATTGTAATACTAATAAATCCATTTCACAATTAACAACAAATCCATTATGCCAAGGTAAGATTATATTGGTTACATTAAAAATTATGCATTAAGTCAAATTAACATTGATACTAATAAATAAAATTTAATAAATACGTACAAATTCTGTCAGGGAATTTAAAATTTGATTAGCTGTTTTTTAAATTATGTGTCACTTCACAATAATTCTAATACTAATAAATCCATTTCACAAATACCTGCAAACCTTTTATGCCAAGGTAAGATTTTATGGGTTACATTAAAAATTATGCATTACGTCAAATTAACTTTGATACTAATAAGCAAATTTAATAAATACCTACAAATTCTGTAAGGGAATTAACAATTTTATTAGACGTTTTAAAAATTATGAGTCACTTCACAATAATTCTAATACTAATAAATCCATTTCACAATTAACAACAAATCCATCATACCAAGGTAATATTTTATTGGTTACATTAAAAATTGTGCATTACGTCAAATTAACTTTAATACTAATAAATAAAATTTAATAAATACGTACAAATTCTGTAAGGGATTTAAAATTTTATTAGCTGTTTTTTAAATTATGTGTCACTTCACATTAATTCTAATACTAATAAATCCATTTCACAATTAACAACAAATCCATCATACCAAGGTAATATTTTATTGGTTACATTAAAAATTGTGCATTACGTCAAATTAACTTTAATACTAATAAATAAAATTTAATAAATACCTACAAATTCTGTCAGGGAATTTAAAATTTGATTAGCTGTTTTAAAAATTATGTGTCACTTCACATTAATTCTAATAATAATGAATCCGTTTCACTATAACCAACAAATCCTTTATGCCAAGGTAAGATTTTATTGGTTACTTTCAAAATTATGCATTACGTCAAATTAACTTTAATACTAATAAATAAAATTTAATAAATACCTACAAATTCTGTAAGGGATTTAAAATTTTGTTAGCTGTTTTAAAAATTATGTGGTACTTCACATTAATTCTATAACTAATAACTACATTTCACAAATACCTGCAAACCTTTTATGCGAAGGTAAGATTTTATTGGTTACTTTCAAAATTATGCATTACGTCAAATTAACTTTGATACTAATAAGCAAATTTCATTAATGTCTACAAATTCTGTAAGGGAACATAAAATTTTATTAGCTGTTTTAAAAATTATGTGTCACTTCGCAATAATTGTAATACTAATAAATCCATTTCACAATTAACAACAAATCCATTATGCCAAGGTAAGATTATATTGGTTACATTAAAAATTATGCATTAAGTCAAATTAACATTGATACTAATAAATAAAATTTAATAAATACGTACAAATTCTGTCAGGGAATTTAAAATTTGATTAGCTGTTTTTTAAATTATGTGTCACTTCACAATAATTCTAATACTAATAAATCCATTTCACAAATACCTGCAAACCTTTTATGCCAAGGTAAGATTTTATGGGTTACATTAAAAATTATGCATTACGTCAAATTAACTTTGATACTAATAAGCAAATTTAATAAATACCTACAAATTCTGTAAGGGAATTAACAATTTTATTAGACGTTTTAAAACTTATGAGTCACTTCACAATAATTCTAATACTAATAAATCCATTTCACAATTAACAACAAATCCATCATACCAAGGTAATATTTTATTGGTTACATTAAAAATTGTGCATTACGTCAAATTAACTTTAATACTAATAAATAAAATTTAATAAATACCTACAAATTCTGTCAGGGAATTTAAAATTTGATTAGCTGTTTTAAAAATTATGTGTCACTTCACATTAATTCTAGTACTAATAAATCCATTTCACAATTAACAACTAATCCTTTATGCCAAGCTAAGATTTTATTGGTTACATTAAAAATTATGCATTACGTCAAATTAACTTTGATACTAATAAATAAAATTTAATAAATACGTAGAAAATCGTGTAAGGGATTTAAAATTTTATTAGCTATTTTAAAAATTATGTGTCACTTCACAATAATTCTAATACTAATAAATCCATTTCACAATTAACAACAAATCCATTATGCCAAGGTAAGATTTTATGGGTTACATTAAAAATTCTGCATTACGTCAAATTAACTTTGATACTAATAAGCAAATTTCATTAATGTCTACAAATTCTGTAAGGGAACATAAAATTTTATTAGCTGTTTTAAAAATTATGTGTCACTTCGCAATAATTGTAATACTAATAAATCCATTTCACAATTAACAACAAATCCATTATGCCAAGGTAAGATTTTATTGGTTACATTAAAAATTGTGCATTACGTCAAATTAACTTTAATACTAATAAATAAAATTTAATAAATACGTACAAATTCTGTAAGGGATTTAAAATTTTATTAGCTGTTTTTTAAATTATGTGTCACTTCACATTAATTCTAATACTAATAAATCCATTTCACAATTAACAACAAATCCATCATACCAAGGTAATATTTTATTGGTTACATTAAAAATTGTGCATTACGTCAAATTAACTTTAATACTAATAAATAAAATTTAATAAATACCTACAAATTCTGTCAGGGAATTTAAAATTTGATTAGCTGTTTTAAAAATTATGTGTCACTTCACATTAATTCTAATAATAATGAATCCGTTTCACTATAACCAACAAATCCTTTATGCCAAGGTAAGATTTTATTGGTTACTTTCAAAATTATGCATTACGTCAAATTAACTTTAATACTAATAAATAAAATTTAATAAATACCTACAAATTCTGTAAGGGATTTAAAATTTTGTTAGCTGTTTTAAAAATTATGTGGTACTTCACATTAATTCTATAACTAATAACTACATTTCACAAATACCTGCAAACCTTTTATGCGAAGGTAAGATTTTATTGGTTACTTTCAAAATTATGCATTACGTCAAATTAACTTTGATACTAATAAGCAAATTTCATTAATGTCTACAAATTCTGTAAGGGAACATAAAATTTTATTAGCTGTTTTAAAAATTATGTGTCACTTCGCAATAATTGTAATACTAATAAATCCATTTCACAATTAACAACAAATCCATTATGCCAAGGTAAGATTATATTGGTTACATTAAAAATTATGCATTAAGTCAAATTAACATTGATACTAATAAATAAAATTTAATAAATACGTACAAATTCTGTCAGGGAATTTAAAATTTGATTAGCTGTTTTTTAAATTATGTGTCACTTCACAATAATTCTAATACTAATAAATCCATTTCACAAATACCTGCAAACCTTTTATGCCAAGGTAAGATTTTATGGGTTACATTAAAAATTATGCATTACGTCAAATTAACTTTGATACTAATAAGCAAATTTAATAAATACCTACAAATTCTGTAAGGGAATTAACAATTTTATTAGACGTTTTAAAAATTATGAGTCACTTCACAATAATTCTAATACTAATAAATCCATTTCGCAATTAACAACAAATCCATCATACCAAGGTAATATTTTATTGGTTACATTAAAAATTATGCATTACGTCAAATTAACTTTAATACTAATAAATAAAATTTAATAAATACCTACAAATTCTGTAAGGGAATTAAAAATTTTATTAGACATTTTAAAAATTATGAGTCACTTCACAATAATTCTAATACTAATAAATCCATTTCACAATTAACAACAAATCCATCATACCAAGGTAATATTTTATTGGTTACATTAAAAATTGGGCATTACGTCAAATTAACTTTAATACTAATAAATAAAATTTAATAAATACCTACAAATTCTGTCAGGGAATTTAAAATTTGATTAGCTGTTTTAAAAATTATGTGTCACTTCACATTAATTCTATAACTAATAACTACATTTCACAAATACCTGCAAACCTTTTATGCGAAGGTAAGATTTTATTGGTTACTTTCAAAATTATGCATTACGTCAAATTAACTTTGATACTAATAAGCAAATTTCATTAATACCAACAAATTCTGTAAGGGAATTAAAAATTTTATTAGCTGTTTTAAAAATTGTGTGTCACTTCACATTAATTCTGATACTAATGAATCCGTTTCACTATATCCAAAGAATCCTTTATTTCAAGCTAAGATTTTATTGGTTACATTAAAAATTAGGCATTACGTCAAATTAACTTTCATACTAATAAATAAAATTTAATAAATACGTACAAATTCTGTAAGGGAATTAAAAATTTTATTAGACGTTTTAAAAATTATGAGTCACTTCACATTAATTCTAATACTAATGAATCTGTTTCACTATATCCAACAAACCCTTTATGCCAAGGTAAGGTTTTATTGGTTACATTAAAAATTATGACATTGCGTCAACATAACTTTGATACTCATATTTAAAATTTAATAAATACCTACAAATTCTGTAAGGGAATTAAAAATTTTATTAGACATTTTAAAAATTATGAGTCACTTCACAATAATTCTAATACTAATAAATCCATTTCACAATTAACAACAAATCCATCATACCAAGGTAATATTTTATTGGTTACATTAAAAATTGTGCATTACGTCAAATTAACTTTAATACTAATAAATAAAATTTAATAAATACCTACAAATTCTGTCAGGGTATTTAAAATTTGATTAGCTGTTTTAAAAATTATGTGTCACTTCACATTAATTCTAATAATAATGAATCCGTTTCACTATAACCAACAAATCCTTTATGCCAAGGTAAGATTTTATTGGTTACTTTCAAAATTATGCATTACGTCAAATTAACTTTAATACTAATAAATAAAATTTAATAAATACCTACAAATTCTGTAAGGGATTTAAAATTTTGTTAGCTGTTTTAAAAATTATGTGGTACTTCACATTAATTCTATAACTAATAACTACATTTCACAAATACCTGCAAACCTTTTATGCGAAGGTAAGATTTTATTGGTTACTTTCAAAATTATGCATTACGTCAAATTAACTTTGATACTAATAAGCAAATTTCATTAATGTCTACAAATTCTGTAAGGGAACATAAAATTTTATTAGCTGTTTTAAAAATTATGTGTCACTTCGCAATAATTGTAATACTAATAAATCCATTTCACAATTAACAACAAATCCATTATGCCAAGGTAAGATTATATTGGTTACATTAAAAATTATGCATTACGTCAAATTAACTTTAATACTAATAAATAAAATTTAATAAATACCTACAAATTCTGTAAGGGAATTAAAAATTTTATTAGACATTTTAAAAATTATGAGTCACTTCACAATAATTCTAATACTAATAAATCCATTTCACAATTAACAACAAATCCATCATACCAAGGTAATATTTTATTGGTTACATTAAAAATTGGGCATTACGTCAAATTAACTTTAATACTAATAAATAAAATTTAATAAATACCTACAAATTCTGTCAGGGAATTTAAAATTTGATTAGCTGTTTTAAAAATTATGTGTCACTTCACATTAATTCTATAACTAATAACTACATTTCACAAATACCTGCAAACCTTTTATGCGAAGGTAAGATTTTATTGGTTACTTTCAAAATTATGCATTACGTCAAATTAACTTTGATACTAATAAGCAAATTTCATTAATACCAACAAATTCTGTAAGGGAATTAAAAATTTTATTAGCTGTTTTAAAAATTGTGTGTCACTTCACATTAATTCTGATACTAATGAATCCGTTTCACTATATCCAAAGAATCCTTTATTTCAAGCTAAGATTTTATTGGTTACATTAAAAATTAGGCATTACGTCAAATTAACTTTCATACTAATAAATAAAATTTAATAAATACGTACAAATTCTGTAAGGGATATAAAATTTGATTAGCTGTTTTAAAAATTATGTGTCACTTCACATTAATTCTAATAATAATGAATCCGTTTCACTATAACCAACAAATCCTTTATGCCAAGGTAAGATTTTATTGGTTACATTAAAAATTATGACATTGCGTCAACTTAACTTTGATACTCATAATTAAAATTTAATAAATACCTACAAATTCCGTAAGGGAATTAAAAATTTTATTAGACGTTTTAAAAATTATGAGTCACTTCACAATAATTCTAATACTAATAAATCCATTTCACAATTAACAACAAATCCTTTATGCCAAGGTATGATTTTATTGGTTACATTAAAAATTATGCGTTACGTCAAATTAACTTTGATACTAATAAGCAAATTTCATTAATGTCTACAAATTCTGTAAGGGAACATAAAATTTTATTAGCTGTTTTAAAAATTATGTGTCACTTCGCAATAATTCTAATACTAATAAATCCATTTCACACTTAACAACAAATCCATTATGCCGAGGTAAAATTTTATTGGTTACATTAAAAATTATGCATTAAGTCAAATTAACTGATACTAATAAGCAAGTTTCATTAATACCTACAAATTCTGTAAGGGAATTAAAAATTTTATTAGACGTTTTAAAAATTATGAGTCACTTCACATTAATTCTAATACTAATGAATCTGTTTCACTATATCCAACAAACCCTTTATGCCAAGGTAAGGTTTTATTGGTTACATTAAAAATTATGACATTGCGTCAACATAACTTTGATACTCATATTTAAAATTTAATAAATACCTACAAATTCTGTAAGGGAATTAAAAATTTTATTAGACATTTTAAAAATTATGAGTCACTTCACAATAATTCTAATACTAATAAATCCATTTCACAATTAACAACAAATCCATCATACCAAGGTAATATTTTATTGGTTACATTAAAAATTGTGCATTACGTCAAATTAACTTTAATACTAATAAATAAAATTTAATAAATACCTACAAATTCTGTCAGGGAATTTAAAATTTGATTAGCTGTTTTAAAAATTATGTGTCACTTCACATTAATCCTAGTACTAATAAATCCATTTCACAATTAACAACTAATCCTTTATGCCAAGCTAAGATTTTATTGGTTACATTAAAAATTATGCATTACGTCAAATTAACTTTGATACTAATAAATAAAATTTAATAAATACGTACAAATTCTGTCAGGGAATTTAAAATTTGATTAGCTGTTTTTTAAATTATGTGTCACTTCACAATAATTCTAATACTAATAAATCCATTTCACAAATACCTGCAAACCTTTTATGCCACGGTAAGATTTTATGGGTTACATTAAAAATTATGCATTACGTCAAATTAACTTTGATACTAATAAGCAAATTTAATAAATACCTACAAATTCTGTAAGGGATTTAAAATTTTGTTAGCTGTTTTAAAAATTATGTGGTACTTCACATTAATTCTATAACTAATAACTACATTTCACAAATACCTGCAAACCTTTTATGCGAAGGTAAGATTTTATTGGTTACTTTCAAAATTATGCATTACGTCAAATTAACTTTGATACTAATAAGCAAATTTCATTAATGTCTACAAATTCTGTAAGGGAATTAAAAATTTTATTAGACGTTTTAAAAATTATGAGTCACTTCACAATAATTCTAATACTAATAAATCCATTTCACAATTAACAACAAATCCATTATGCCAAGGTAAGATTTTATTGGTTACATTAAAAATTATGCATTACGTCAAATTAACTTTGATACTAATAAGCAAGTTTCATTAATACATACAAATTCTGTAAGGGAATTAAAAATTTTATTAGACGTTTTAAAAATTATCTGTTACTACACATTAATTCTAGTACTAATAAATCCATTTCACAATTAACAACAAATCCTTTATGCCAAGGTATGATTTTATTGGTTACATTAAAAATTAGGCATTACGTCAAATTAACTTTCATACTAATAAATAAAATTTAATAAATACGTACAAATTCTGTAAGGGATTTAAAATTTTATTAGCTGTTTTAAAAATTATGTGTCACTTCACATTAATTCTAATAATAATGAATCCGTTTCACTATAACCAACAAATCCTTTATGCCAAGGTAAGATTTTATTGGTTACATTAAAAATTATGACATTGCGTCAACTTAACTTTGATACTCATAATTAAAATTTATTAAATACCTACAAATTCTGTAAGGGAATTAAAAATTTTATTAGACGTTTTAAAAATTATCTGTTACTACACATTAATTCTAGTACTAATAAATCCATTTCACAATTAACAACAAATCCATCATACCAAGGTAATATTTTATTGGTTACATTAAAAATTATGCATTACGTCAAATTAACTTTGATACTAATAAGCAAATTTCATTAATGTCTACAAATTCTGTAAGGGAACATAAAATTTTATTAGCTGTTTTAAAAATTATGAGTCACTTCACAATAATTCTAATACTAATAAATCCATTTCACAATTAACAACAAATCCATCATACCAAGGTAATATTTTATTGGTTACATTAAAAATTGGGCATTACGTCAAATTAACTTTAATACTAATAAATAAAATTTAATAAATACCTACAAATTCTGTCAGGGAATTTAAAATTTGATTAGCTGTTTTAAAAATTATGTGTCACTTCACATTAATTCTATAACTAATAACTACATTTCACAAATACCTGCAAACCTTTTATGCGAAGGTAAGATTTTATTGGTTACTTTCAAAATTATGCATTACGTCAAATTAACTTTGATACTAATAAGCAAATTTCATTAATACCAACAAATTCTGTAAGGGAATTAAAAATTTTATTAGCTGTTTTAAAAATTGTGTGTCACTTCACATTAATTCTGATACTAATGAATCCGTTTCACTATATCCAAAGAATCCTTTATTTCAAGCTAAGATTTTATTGGTTACATTAAAAATTAGGCATTACGTCAAATTAACTTTCATACTAATAAATAAAATTTAATAAATACGTACAAATTCTGTAAGGGATATAAAATTTGATTAGCTGTTTTAAAAATTATGTGTCACTTCACATTAATTCTAATAATAATGAATCCGTTTCACTATAACCAACAAATCCTTTATGCCAAGGTAAGATTTTATTGGTTACATTAAAAATTATGACATTGCGTCAACTTAACTTTGATACTCATAATTAAAATTTAATAAATACCTACAAATTCCGTAAGGGAATTAAAAATTTTATTAGACGTTTTAAAAATTATGAGTCACTTCACAATAATTCTAATACTAATAAATCCATTTCACAATTAACAACAAATCCTTTATGCCAAGGTATGATTTTATTGGTTACATTAAAAATTATGCGTTACGTCAAATTAACTTTGATACTAATAAGCAAATTTCATTAATGTCTACAAATTCTGTAAGGGAACATAAAATTTTATTAGCTGTTTTAAAAATTATGTGTCACTTCGCAATAATTCTAATACTAATAAATCCATTTCACACTTAACAACAAATCCATTATGCCGAGGTAAAATTTTATTGGTTACATTAAAAATTATGCATTAAGTCAAATTAACTGATACTAATAAGCAAGTTTCATTAATACCTACAAATTCTGTAAGGGAATTAAAAATTTTATTAGACGTTTTAAAAATTATGAGTCACTTCACATTAATTCTAATACTAATGAATCTGTTTCACTATATCCAACAAACCCTTTATGCCAAGGTAAGGTTTTATTGGTTACATTAAAAATTATGACATTGCGTCAACATAACTTTGATACTCATATTTAAAATTTAATAAATACCTACAAATTCTGTAAGGGAATTAAAAATTTTATTAGACATTTTAAAAATTATGAGTCACTTCACAATAATTCTAATACTAATAAATCCATTTCACAATTAACAACAAATCCATCATACCAAGGTAATATTTTATTGGTTACATTAAAAATTGTGCATTACGTCAAATTAACTTTAATACTAATAAATAAAATTTAATAAATACCTACAAATTCTGTCAGGGAATTTAAAATTTGATTAGCTGTTTTAAAAATTATGTGTCACTTCACATTAATTCTAATAATAATGAATCCGTTTCACTATAACCAACAAATCCTTTATGCCAAGGTAAGATTTTATTGGTTACTTTCAAAATTATGCATTACGTCAAATTAACTTTAATACTAATAAATAAAATTTAATAAATACCTACAAATTCTGTAAGGGATTTAAAATTTTGTTAGCTGTTTTAAAAATTATGTGGTACTTCACATTAATTCTATAACTAATAACTACATTTCACAAATACCTGCAAACCTTTTATGCGAAGGTAAGATTTTATTGGTTACTTTCAAAATTATGCATTACGTCAAATTAACTTTGATACTAATAAGCAAATTTCATTAATGTCTACAAATTCTGTAAGGGAACATAAAATTTTATTAGCTGTTTTAAAAATTATGTGTCACTTCGCAATAATTGTAATACTAATAAATCCATTTCACAATTAACAACAAATCCATTATGCCAAGGTAAGATTATATTGGTTACATTAAAAATTATGCATTACGTCAAATTAACTTTAATACTAATAAATAAAATTTAATAAATACCTACAAATTCTGTAAGGGAATTAAAAATTTTATTAGACATTTTAAAAATTATGAGTCACTTCACAATAATTCTAATACTAATAAATCCATTTCACAATTAACAACAAATCCATCATACCAAGGTAATATTTTATTGGTTACATTAAAAATTGGGCATTACGTCAAATTAACTTTAATACTAATAAATAAAATTTAATAAATACCTACAAATTCTGTCAGGGAATTTAAAATTTGATTAGCTGTTTTAAAAATTATGTGTCACTTCACATTAATTCTATAACTAATAACTACATTTCACAAATACCTGCAAACCTTTTATGCGAAGGTAAGATTTTATTGGTTACTTTCAAAATTATGCATTACGTCAAATTAACTTTGATACTAATAAGCAAATTTCATTAATACCAACAAATTCTGTAAGGGAATTAAAAATTTTATTAGCTGTTTTAAAAATTGTGTGTCACTTCACATTAATTCTGATACTAATGAATCCGTTTCACTATATCCAAAGAATCCTTTATTTCAAGCTAAGATTTTATTGGTTACATTAAAAATTAGGCATTACGTCAAATTAACTTTCATACTAATAAATAAAATTTAATAAATACGTACAAATTCTGTAAGGGATATAAAATTTGATTAGCTGTTTTAAAAATTATGTGTCACTTCACATTAATTCTAATAATAATGAATCCGTTTCACTATAACCAACAAATCCTTTATGCCAAGGTAAGATTTTATTGGTTACATTAAAAATTATGACATTGCGTCAACTTAACTTTGATACTCATAATTAAAATTTAATAAATACCTACAAATTCCGTAAGGGAATTAAAAATTTTATTAGACGTTTTAAAAATTATGAGTCACTTCACAATAATTCTAATACTAATAAATCCATTTCACAATTAACAACAAATCCTTTATGCCAAGGTATGATTTTATTGGTTACATTAAAAATTATGCGTTACGTCAAATTAACTTTGATACTAATAAGCAAATTTCATTAATGTCTACAAATTCTGTAAGGGAACATAAAATTTTATTAGCTGTTTTAAAAATTATGTGTCACTTCGCAATAATTCTAATACTAATAAATCCATTTCACACTTAACAACAAATCCATTATGCCGAGGTAAAATTTTATTGGTTACATTAAAAATTATGCATTAAGTCAAATTAACTGATACTAATAAGCAAGTTTCATTAATACCTACAAATTCTGTAAGGGAATTAAAAATTTTATTAGACGTTTTAAAAATTATGAGTCACTTCACATTAATTCTAATACTAATGAATCTGTTTCACTATATCCAACAAACCCTTTATGCCAAGGTAAGGTTTTATTGGTTACATTAAAAATTATGACATTGCGTCAACATAACTTTGATACTCATATTTAAAATTTAATAAATACCTACAAATTCTGTAAGGGAATTAAAAATTTTATTAGACATTTTAAAAATTATGAGTCACTTCACAATAATTCTAATACTAATAAATCCATTTCACAATTAACAACAAATCCATCATACCAAGGTAATATTTTATTGGTTACATTAAAAATTGTGCATTACGTCAAATTAACTTTAATACTAATAAATAAAATTTAATAAATACCTACAAATTCTGTCAGGGAATTTAAAATTTGATTAGCTGTTTTAAAAATTATGTGTCACTTCACATTAATCCTAGTACTAATAAATCCATTTCACAATTAACAACTAATCCTTTATGCCAAGCTAAGATTTTATTGGTTACATTAAAAATTATGCATTACGTCAAATTAACTTTGATACTAATAAATAAAATTTAATAAATACGTACAAATTCTGTCAGGGAATTTAAAATTTGATTAGCTGTTTTTTAAATTATGTGTCACTTCACAATAATTCTAATACTAATAAATCCATTTCACAAATACCTGCAAACCTTTTATGCCACGGTAAGATTTTATGGGTTACATTAAAAATTATGCATTACGTCAAATTAACTTTGATACTAATAAGCAAATTTAATAAATACCTACAAATTCTGTAAGGGATTTAAAATTTTGTTAGCTGTTTTAAAAATTATGTGGTACTTCACATTAATTCTATAACTAATAACTACATTTCACAAATACCTGCAAACCTTTTATGCGAAGGTAAGATTTTATTGGTTACTTTCAAAATTATGCATTACGTCAAATTAACTTTGATACTAATAAGCAAATTTCATTAATGTCTACAAATTCTGTAAGGGAATTAAAAATTTTATTAGACGTTTTAAAAATTATGAGTCACTTCACAATAATTCTAATACTAATAAATCCATTTCACAATTAACAACAAATCCATTATGCCAAGGTAAGATTTTATTGGTTACATTAAAAATTATGCATTACGTCAAATTAACTTTGATACTAATAAGCAAGTTTCATTAATACATACAAATTCTGTAAGGGAATTAAAAATTTTATTAGACGTTTTAAAAATTATCTGTTACTACACATTAATTCTAGTACTAATAAATCCATTTCACAATTAACAACAAATCCTTTATGCCAAGGTATGATTTTATTGGTTACATTAAAAATTAGGCATTACGTCAAATTAACTTTCATACTAATAAATAAAATTTAATAAATACGTACAAATTCTGTAAGGGATTTAAAATTTTATTAGCTGTTTTAAAAATTATGTGTCACTTCACATTAATTCTAATAATAATGAATCCGTTTCACTATAACCAACAAATCCTTTATGCCAAGGTAAGATTTTATTGGTTACATTAAAAATTATGACATTGCGTCAACTTAACTTTGATACTCATAATTAAAATTTATTAAATACCTACAAATTCTGTAAGGGAATTAAAAATTTTATTAGACGTTTTAAAAATTATCTGTTACTACACATTAATTCTAGTACTAATAAATCCATTTCACAATTAACAACAAATCCATCATACCAAGGTAATATTTTATTGGTTACATTAAAAATTATGCATTACGTCAAATTAACTTTGATACTAATAAGCAAATTTCATTAATGTCTACAAATTCTGTAAGGGAACATAAAATTTTATTAGCTGTTTTAAAAATTATGTGTCACTTCGCAATAATTGTAATACTAATAAATCCATTTCACAATTAACAACAAATCCATTATGCCAAGGTAAGATTTTATTGGTTACATTAAAAATTATGCATTAAGTCAAATTAACTTTGATACTAATAAATAAAATTTAATAAATACGTACAAATTCTGTCAGGGAATTTAAAATTTGATTAGCTGTTTTTTAAATTATGTGTCACTTCACAATAATTCTAATACTAATAAATCCATTTCACAAATACCTGCAAACCTTTTATGCCACGGTAAGATTTTATGGGTTACATTAAAAATTATGCATTACGTCAAATTAACTTTGATACTAATAAGCAAATTTCATTAATGTCTACAAATTCTGTAAGGGAATTAAAAATTTTATTAGACGTTTTAAAAATTATGAGTCACTTCACAATAATTCTAATACTAATAAATCCATTTCACAATTAACAACAAATCCATTATGCCAAGGTAAGATTTTATTGGTTACATTAAAAATTATGCATTACGTCAAATTAACTTTGATACTAATAAGCAAGTTTCATTAATACCTACAAATTCTGTAAGGGAATTAAAAATTTTATTAGACGTTTTAAAAATTATGAGTCACTTCACAATAATTCTAATACTAATAAATCCATTTCACAATTAACAACAAATCCATCATACCAAGGTAATATTTTATTGGTTACATTAAAAATTACGCATTACGTCAAATTAACTTTAATACTAATAAATAAAATTTAATAAATACCTACAAATTCTGTAAGGGATTTAAAATTTTGTTAGCTGTTTTAAAAATTATGTGGTACTTCACATTAATTCTATAACTAATAACTACATTTCACAATTAACAACTAATCCTTTATGCCAAGCTAAGATTTTATTGGTTACATTAAAAATTATGCATTACGTCAAATTAACTTTGATACTAATAAGCAAATTTCATTAATGTCTACAAATTCTGTAAGGGAACATAAAATTTTATTAGCTGTTTTAAAAATTATGTGTCACTTCGCAATAATTCTAATACTAATAAATCCATTTCACACTTAACAACAAATCCATTATGCCGAGGTAAAATTTTATTGCTTACATTAAAAATTATGCATTACGTCAAATTAACTTTAATACTAATAAATAAAATTTAATAAATACCTACAAATTCTGTCAGGGAATTTAAAATTTGATTAGCTGTTTTAAAAATTATGTGTCACTTCACATTAATTCTAATACTAATGAATCTGTTTCACTATATCCAACAAACCCTTTATGCCAAGGTAAGGTTTTATTGGTTACATTAAAAATTATGACATTGCGACAACATAACTTTGATACTCATAATTAAAATTTAATAAATACCTACAAATTCTGTAAGGGAATTAAAAATTTTATTAGACATTTTAAAAATTATGAGTCACTTCACAATAATTCTAATACTAATAAATCCATTTCACAATTAACAACAAATCCATCATACCAAGGTAATATTTTATTGGTTACATTAAAAATTGTGCATTACGTCAAATTAACTTTAATACTAATAAATAAAATTTAATAAATACCTACAAATTCTGTCAGGGAATTTAAAATTTGATTAGCTGTTTTAAAAATTATGTGTCACTTCACATTAATTCTAGTACTAATAAATCCATTTCACAATTAACAACTAATCCTTTATGCCAAGCTAAGATTTTATTGGTTACATTAAAAATTATGCATTACGTCAAATTAACTTTGATACTAATAAATAAAATTTAATAAATACGTAGAAAATCGTGTAAGGGATTTAAAATTTTATTAGCTATTTTAAAAATTATGTGTCACTTCACAATAATTCTAATACTAATAAATCCATTTCACAATTAACAACAAATCCATTATGCCAAGGTAAGATTTTATGGGTTACATTAAAAATTATGCATTACGTCAAATTAACTTTGATACTAATAAGCAAATTTCATTAATGTCTACAAATTCTGTAAGGGAACATAAAATTTTATTAGCTGTTTTAAAAATTATGTGTCACTTCGCAATAATTGTAATACTAATAAATCCATTTCACAATTAACAACAAATCCATTATGCCAAGGTAAGATTTTATTGGTTACATTAAAAATTGTGCATTACGTCAAATTAACTTTAATACTAATAAATAAAATTTAATAAATACGTACAAATTCTGTAAGGGATTTAAAATTTTATTAGCTGTTTTTTAAATTATGTGTCACTTCACATTAATTCTAATACTAATAAATCCATTTCACAATTAACAACAAATCCATCATACCAAGGTAATATTTTATTGGTTACATTAAAAATTGTGCATTACGTCAAATTAACTTTAATACTAATAAATAAAATTTAATAAATACCTACAAATTCTGTCAGGGAATTTAAAATTTGATTAGCTGTTTTAAAAATTATGTGTCACTTCACATTAATTCTAATAATAATGAATCCGTTTCACTATAACCAACAAATCCTTTATGCCAAGGTAAGATTTTATTGGTTACTTTCAAAATTATGCATTACGTCAAATTAACTTTAATACTAATAAATAAAATTTAATAAATACCTACAAATTCTGTAAGGGATTTAAAATTTTGTTAGCTGTTTTAAAAATTATGTGGTACTTCACATTAATTCTATAACTAATAACTACATTTCACAAATACCTGCAAACCTTTTATGCGAAGGTAAGATTTTATTGGTTACTTTCAAAATTATGCATTACGTCAAATTAACTTTGATACTAATAAGCAAATTTCATTAATGTCTACAAATTCTGTAAGGGAACATAAAATTTTATTAGCTGTTTTAAAAATTATGTGTCACTTCGCAATAATTGTAATACTAATAAATCCATTTCACAATTAACAACAAATCCATTATGCCAAGGTAAGATTATATTGGTTACATTAAAAATTATGCATTAAGTCAAATTAACATTGATACTAATAAATAAAATTTAATAAATACGTACAAATTCTGTCAGGGAATTTAAAATTTGATTAGCTGTTTTTTAAATTATGTGTCACTTCACAATAATTCTAATACTAATAAATCCATTTCACAAATACCTGCAAACCTTTTATGCCAAGGTAAGATTTTATGGGTTACATTAAAAATTATGCATTACGTCAAATTAACTTTGATACTAATAAGCAAATTTAATAAATACCTACAAATTCTGTAAGGGAATTAACAATTTTATTAGACGTTTTAAAAATTATGAGTCACTTCACAATAATTCTAATACTAATAAATCCATTTCACAATTAACAACAAATCCATCATACCAAGGTAATATTTTATTGGTTACATTAAAAATTGTGCATTACGTCAAATTAACTTTAATACTAATAAATAAAATTTAATAAATACCTACAAATTCTGTCAGGGAATTTAAAATTTGATTAGCTGTTTTAAAAATTATGTGTCACTTCACATTAATTCTAATAATAATGAATCCGTTTCACTATAACCAACAAATCCTTTATGCCAAGGTAAGATTTTATTGGTTACATTAAAAATTATGACATTGCGTCAACTTAACTTTGATACTCATAATTAAAATTTAATAAATACCTACAAATTCCGTAAGGGAATTAAAAATTTTATTAGACGTTTTAAAAATTATGAGTCACTTCACAATAATTCTAATACTAATAAATCCATTTCACAATTAACAACAAATCCTTTATGCCAAGGTATGATTTTATTGGTTACATTAAAAATTATGCATTACGTCAAATTAACTTTGATACTAATAAGCAAATTTCATTAATGTCTACAAATTCTGTAAGGGAACATAAAATTTTATTAGCTGTTTTAAAAATTATGTGTCACTTCGCAATAATTCTAATACTAATAAATCCATTTCACACTTAACAACAAATCCATTATGCCGAGGTAAAATTTTATTGGTTACATTAAAAATTATGCATTAAGTCAAATTAACTTTGATACTAATAAGCAAGTTTCATTAATACCTACAAATTCTGTAAGGGAATTAAAAATTTTATTAGACGTTTTAAAAATTATGAGTCACTTCACATTAATTCTAATACTAATGAATCTGTTTCACTATATCCAACAAACCCTTTATGCCAAGGTAAGGTTTTATTGGTTACATTAAAAATTATGACATTGCGTCAACATAACTTTGATACTCATATTTAAAATTTAATAAATACCTACAAATTCTGTAAGGGAATTAAAAATTTTATTAGACATTTTAAAAATTATGAGTCACTTCACAATAATTCTAATACTAATAAATCCATTTCACAATTAACAACAAATCCATCATACCAAGGTAATATTTTATTGCTTACATTAAAAATTATGCATTACGTCAAATTAACTTTAATACTAATAAATAAAATTTAATAAATACCTACAAATTCTGTCAGGGAATTTAAAATTTGATTAGCTGTTTTAAAAATTATGTGTCACTTCACATTAATTCTAATACTAATGAATCTGTTTCACTATATCCAACAAACCCTTTATGCCAAGGTAAGGTTTTAGTGGTTACATTAAAAATTATGACATTGCGTCAACTTAACTTTGATACTCATAATTAAAATTTATTAAATACCTACAAATTCTGTAAGGGAATTAAAAATTTTATTAGACGTTTTAAAAATTATCTGTTACTACACATTAATTCTAGTACTAATAAATCCATTTCACAATTAACAACAAATCCATCATACCAAGGTAATATTTTATTGGTTACATTAAAAATTATGCATTACGTCAAATTAACTTTAATACTAATAAATAAAATTTAATAAATACCTACAAATTCTGTCAGGGAATTTAAAATTTGATTAGCTGTTTTAAAAATTATGTGTCACTTCACATTAATTCTAGTACTAATAAATCCATTTCACAATTAACAACTAATCCTTTATGCCAAGCTAAGATTTTATTGGTTACATTAAAAATTAGGCATTACGTCAAATTAACTTTGATACTAATAAATAAAATTTAATAAATACGTACAAATTCTGTAAGGGATTTAAAATTTTATTAGCTGTTTTAAAAATTATGTGTCACTTCACAATAATTCTAATACTAATAAATCCATTTCACACTTAACAACAAATCCATTATGCCGAGGTAAAATTTTATTGGTTACATTAAAAATTATGCATTAAGTCAAATTAACTTTGATACTAATAAGCAAGTTTCATTAATACCTACAAATTCTGTAAGGGAATTAAAAATTTTATTAGACGTTTTAAAAATTATGAGTCACTTCACAATAATTCTAATACTAATAAATCCATTTCACAATTAACAACAAATCCATCATACCAAGGTAATATTTTATTGCTTACATTAAAAATTATGCATTACGTCAAATTAACTTTAATACTAATAAATAAAATTTAATAAATACCTACAAATACTGTCAGGGAATTTAAAATTTGATTAGCTGTTTTAAAAATTATGTGTCACTTCACATTAATTCTAATACTAATGAATCTGTTTCACTATATCCAACAAACCCTTTATGCCAAGGTAAGGTTTTATTGGTTACATTAAAAATTATGACATTGCGTCAACATAACTTTGATACTCATAATTAAAATTTAATAAATACCTACAAATTCTGTAAGGGAATTAAAAATTTTATTAGACATTTTAAAAATTATGAGTCACTTCACAATAATTCTAATACTAATAAATCCATTTCACAATTAACAACAAATCCATCATACCAAGGTAATATTTTATTGGTTACATTAAAAATTGTGCATTACGTCAAATTAACTTTAATACTAATAAATAAAATTTAATAAATACCTACAAATTCTGTCAGGGAATTTAAAATTTGATTAGCTGTTTTAAAAATTATGAGTCACTTCACAATAATTCTAATACTAATAAATCCATTTCACAATTAACAACAAATCCATCATACCAAGGTAATATTTTATTGGTTACATTAAAAATTGTGCATTACGTCAAATTAACTTTGATACTAATAAATAAAATTTAATAAATACGTAGAAAATCGTGTAAGGGATTTAAAATTTTATTAGCTATTTTAAAAATTATGTGTCACTTCACAATAATTCTAATACTAATAAATCCATTTCACAATTAACAACTAATCCTTTATGCCAAGCTAAGATTTTATTGGTTACATTAAAAATTATGCATTACGTCAAATTAACTTTGATACTAATAAATAAAATTTAATAAATACGTAGAAAATCCTGTAAGGGATTTAAAATTTTATTAGCTATTTTAAAAATTATGTGTCACTTCACAATAATTCTAATACTAATAAATCCATTTCACAATTAACAACAAATCCATTATGCCAAGGTAAGATTTTATGGGTTACATTAAAAATTATGCATTACGTCAAATTAACTTTGATACTAATAAGCAAATTTCATTAATGTCTACAAATTCTGTATGGGAACATAAAATTTTATTAGCTGTTTTAAAAATTATGTGTCATTTCGCAATAATTGTAATACTAATAAATCCATTTCACAATTAACAACAAATCCATTATGCCAAGGTAAGATTTTATGGGTTACATTAAAAATTATGCATTACGTCAAATTAACTTTGATACTAATAATAAAATTTAATAAATACGTACAAATTCTGTCAGGGAATTTAAAATTTGATTAGCTGTTTTTTAAATTATGTGTCACTTCACAATAATTCTAATACTAATAAATCCATTTCACAAATACCTGCAAACCTTTTATGCCAAGGTAAGATTTTATGGGTTACATTAAAAATTATGCATTACGTCAAATTAACTTTGATACTAATAAGCAAATTTAATAAATACCTACAAATTCTGTAAGGGAATTAACAATTTTATTAGACGTTTTAAAAATTATGAGTCACTTCACAATAATTCTAATACTAATAAATCCATGTCACAATTAACAACAAATCCATCATACCAAGGTAATATTTTATTGGTTACATTAAAAATTGTGCATTACGTCAAATTAACTTTAATACTAATAAATAAAATTTAATAAATACGTACAAATTCTGTAAGGGATTTAAAATTTTATTAGCTGTTTTAAAAATTATGTGTCACTTCACATTAATTCTAATACTAATAAATCCATTTCACAATTAACAACAAATCCATCATACCAAGGTAATATTTTATTGGTTACATTAAAAATTGTGCATTACGTCAAATTAACTTTAATACTAATGAATAAAATTTAATAAATACGTACAAATTCTGTAAGGGAATTGAAAATTTGATCAGCTGTTTTAAAAATTATGTGGTACTTCACATTAATTCTATGACTAATAACTACATTTCACAAATACCTGCAAACCTTTTATGTGAAGGTAAGATTTTATTGGTTACTTTCAAAATTATGCATTACGTCAAATTAACTTTGATACTAATAAGCAAATTTCATTAATACCTACAAATTCTGTAAGGGAATTAAACATTTTATTAGCTGTTTTTAAAATTATGTGTCACTTCACAATAATTCTAATACTAATAAATCCATTTCACAATTAACAACAAATCCATTATGCCAATCTAAGATTTTATTGGTTACATTAAAAATTATGTATTAAGTCAAATTAACTTTGACACTAATAAATAAAATTTAAAAATACGTACAAATTCTGTAAGGGATTTGAAATTTTATTAGCTGTTTTTTAAATTATGTGTCACTTCACAATAATTCTAATACTAATGAATCCGTTTCACAATTAACAACAAATCATTTATGCCAAGGTATGATTTTATTGGTTACATTAAAAATTATGACATTGCGTCAAATTAACTTTGATACTCATAATTAAAATTTAATAAATACCTACAAATTCTGTAAGGGAATTTAAAATTTGATTAGCTGTTTTAAAAATTATCTGTTACTACACATTAATTCTAATATTAATAAATCCATTTCACAATTAACAACAAATCCTTTATGCCAAGGTATGATTTTATTGGTTACATTAAAAATTATGCATTAAGTCAAATTACCTTTGATACTAATAAGCAAATTTCATTAATACCTACAAATTCTGTAAGGGAATTAAAAATTTTATTAGACGTTTTAAAAATTATGTGTCACATCACAATAATTCTAATACTAATAAATCCATTTCACAATTAACAACAAATCCATCATACCAAGGTAATATTTTATTGGTTACATTAAAAATTATGCATTATGTCAAATTAACTTTAATACTAATAAATAAAATTTACTAAATAGCTACAAATTCTGTCAGGGAATTTAAAATTTGATTAGCTGTTTTTAAAATTATGTGTCACTTCACAATAATTCTAATACTAATAAATCCATTTCGCAATTAACAACAAATCCTTTATGCCAATGTAAGATTTTATTGGTTACATTGAAAATTATGCATTACGTCAAATTAACTTTGATACTAATAAATATAATTTAATAAATACCTACAAATTCTGTAAGGGAATTAAAAATTTTATTAGCTGTTTTAAAAATTATGTGTCACTTCACAATAATTCTAATACTAAAAAATCCTTTTCACAATTCACAACAAATCCTTTATGTCAATGTAAGATTTTATTGGTTACATTAAAAATTATACATTACGTCAAATTAACTTTGATACTAATAAGCAAATTTCATTAATGTCTACAAATTCTGTAAGGGAACATAAAATTTTATTAGCTGTTTTAAAAATTATGTGTCACTTCACAATAATTCTGATACTAATAAATCCATTTCACAATTAACAACAAATCCATTATGCCAATGTAAGATTTTATTGGTTACTTTCAAAATTATGCATTACGTCAAATTAACTTTGATACTAATAAGCAAATTTCATTAATGTCTACAAATTCTGTAAGGGATTTAAAATTTTATTAGCTGTTTTAAAAATTATGTGTCACTTCACAATAATTCTAATACTAATAAATCCATTTCACAATTAACAACAAATCCTTTATGCCAATGTAAGATTTTATTGGTTACATTAAAAATTATGTATTAAGTCAAATTAACTTTGACACTAATAAATAAAATTTAAAAATACGTACAAATTCTGTAAGGGATTTGAAATTTTATTAGCTGTTTTTTAAATTATGTGTCACTTCACAATAATTCTAATACTAATAAATCCATTTCACAATTAACAACAAATCCATTATGCCAATCTAAGATTTTATTGGTTACATTAAAAATTATGCATTACGTCAAATTAACTTTCATACTAATAAATAAAATTTAATAAATACGTACAAATTCTGTAAGGGAATAAAAATTGTATCAGCTGTTTTAAAAATTATGTGTCACTTCACAATAATTCTAATACTAATAAATCCATTTCACAATTAACAACAAATCCATTATGCCAGTCTAAGATTTTATTGGTTACATTAATAATTATGCATTACGTCAAATTAACTTTCATACTAATAAATAAAATTTAATAAATACATACAAATTCTGTAAGGGAATAAAAATTGTATTAGCTGTTTTAAAAATTAGGTGTCACTTCACAATAATTCTAATACTAATAAATCCATTTCACAATTAACAACAAATCCATTTTGCCAAGGTTAGATTTTATTGGTTACATTAAAAATTATGCATTAAGTCAAATTAACTTTGATACTAATAAGCAAGTTTCATTAATACCTACAAATTCTGTAAGCGAATTAAACATTTTATTAGACGTTTTAAACATTATGTGTCACTTCACAATAATTCTAGTACTAATAAATCCATTTCACAATTAACAACAAATCCATCATACCAAGGTAATATTTTATTGGTTACATTAAAAATTATGCATTACGTCAAATTAACTTTAATACTAATAAGCAAGTTTCATTAATACCTACAAATTCTGTAAGGGAAATAAAAATTTTATTAGATGTTTTAAAAATTATGTGTCACTTCACAATAATTCTAGTACTAATAAATCCATTTCACAATTAACAACAAATCCATCATACCAAGGTAATATTTTATCGGTTACATTAAAAATTATGCATTACGTCAAATTAAGTTTGATACTAATAAGCAAGTTTCATTAATACCTACAAATTCTGTAAGGGATTTAAAATTTTATTAATTGTTTTAAAAATTATGTGTCACTTCACATTAATTCTAATACTAATGAATCCGTTTCACTATATTCAACAAATCCTTTATGCCAAGGTAAGATTTTATTGGTTACATTAAAAATTATGACATTGCGTCAAGTTAACTTTGATACTCATAATTAAAATTTAATAAATACCTACAAATTCTGTAAGGGAATTAAAATTTTTATTACACGTTTTAAAGATTATGTGTCACTTCACAATAATTCTAATACTAATCAATCCATTTCACAATTAACAACAAATTCTTTAGGCCAAGGTATGATTTTATTGGTTACATTAAAAATTATGCATTAAGTCAAATTAACTTTGATACTAATAAGCAAATTTCATTAATACCTACAAATTCTGTAAGGGAATTAAAATTTTATTAATTGTTTTAAAAATTATGTGTCACTTCACAATAATTCTAATACTAATAAATCCATTTCACAATTAACAACAAATCCTTTATGCCAAGGTATGATTTTATTGGTTACATTAAAAATTATGCATTAAGTCAAATTAACTTTGATACTAATAAGCAAGTTTCATTAATACCTACAAATTCTGTAAGGGAATTAAAAATTTTATTACACGTTTATAGATTATGTGTCACTTCACAATAATTCTAATACTAATCAATCCATTTCACAATTAACAACAAATTCTTTATGCCAAGGTAACATTTTATTGGTTACTTTCAAAATTATGCATTACGTCAAATTAACTTTCATACTAATAAGCAAATTTCATTAATGTCTACAAATTCTGTAAGGGAACATAAAATTTTATTAGCTGTTTTAAAAATTATGTGTCACTTCACAATAATTCTAATTCTAATAAATCCATTTCACAATTAACAACAAATCATTTATGCCAAGGTATGATTTTATTGGTTACATTAAAAATTAGGCATTACGTCAAATTAACTTTAATACTAATAAATAAAATTTAATAAATACCTACAAATTCTGTCAGGGAATTTAAAAGTTGATTAGCTGTTTTAAAAATTATGTGTCACTTCACATTAATTCTAATACTAATGAATCCGTTTCACTATATCCAACAAATCCTTTATTTCAAGGTAAGATTTTATTGGTTATATTAAAAATTATGACATTGCGTCAAATTAACTTTGATACACGTAATTAAAATTTAATAAATACCTACAAATTCTCTAAGGGAATTTAAAATTTGATTAGCTGTTTTAAAAATTATCTGTTACTACACATTAATTCTAATACTAATAAATCCATTTCACAATTAACAACAAATCCTTTATGCCAAGGTATGATTTTATTGGTTACATTAACAATTAGGCATTACGTCAAATTAACTTTCATACTAATAAATAAAATTTAATAAATACGTACAAATTCTGTAAGGGATTTAAAATTTTATTAGCTGTTTTAAAAATTATGTGTCACTTCACAATAATTCTAATACTAATAAATCCATTTCGCAATTAACAACAAATCCTTTATGCCAATGTAAGATTTTATTGGTTACATTGAAAATTATGCATTACGTCAAATTAACTTTGATACTAATAAATATAATTTAATAAATACCTACAAATTCTGTAAGGGAATTAAAAATTTTATTAGCTGTTTTAAAAATTATGTGTCACTTCACAATAATTCTAATACTAAAAAATCCTTTTCACAATTCACAACAAATCCTTTATGTCAATGTAAGATTTTATTGGTTACATTAAAAATTATACATTACGTCAAATTAACTTTGATACTAATAAGCAAATTTCATTAATGTCTACAAATTCTGTAAGGGAACATAAAATTTTATTAGCTGTTTTAAAAATTATGTGTCACTTCACAATAATTCTGATACTAATAAATCCATTTCACAATTAACAACAAATCCATTATGCCAATGTAAGATTTTATTGGTTACTTTCAAAATTATGCATTACGTCAAATTAACTTTGATACTAATAAGCAAATTTCATTAATGTCTACAAATTCTGTAAGGGATTTAAAATTTTATTAGCTGTTTTAAAAATTATGTGTCACTTCACAATAATTCTAATACTAATAAATCCATTTCACAATTAACAACAAATCCTTTATGCCAATGTAAGATTTTATTGGTTACATTAAAAATTATGTATTAAGTCAAATTAACTTTGACACTAATAAATAAAATTTAAAAATACGTACAAATTCTGTAAGGGATTTGAAATTTTATTAGCTGTTTTTTAAATTATGTGTCACTTCACAATAATTCTAATACTAATAAATCCATTTCACAATTAACAACAAATCCATTATGCCAATCTAAGATTTTATTGGTTACATTAAAAATTATGCATTACGTCAAATTAACTTTCATACTAATAAATAAAATTTAATAAATACGTACAAATTCTGTAAGGGAATAAAAATTGTATCAGCTGTTTTAAAAATTATGTGTCACTTCACAATAATTCTAATACTAATAAATCCATTTCACAATTAACAACAAATCCATTATGCCAGTCTAAGATTTTATTGGTTACATTAATAATTATGCATTACGTCAAATTAACTTTCATACTAATAAATAAAATTTAATAAATACATACAAATTCTGTAAGGGAATAAAAATTGTATTAGCTGTTTTAAAAATTAGGTGTCACTTCACAATAATTCTAATACTAATAAATCCATTTCACAATTAACAACAAATCCATTTTGCCAAGGTTAGATTTTATTGGTTACATTAAAAATTATGCATTAAGTCAAATTAACTTTGATACTAATAAGCAAGTTTCATTAATACCTACAAATTCTGTAAGCGAATTAAACATTTTATTAGACGTTTTAAACATTATGTGTCACTTCACAATAATTCTAGTACTAATAAATCCATTTCACAATTAACAACAAATCCATCATACCAAGGTAATATTTTATTGGTTACATTAAAAATTATGCATTACGTCAAATTAACTTTAATACTAATAAGCAAGTTTCATTAATACCTACAAATTCTGTAAGGGAAATAAAAATTTTATTAGATGTTTTAAAAATTATGTGTCACTTCACAATAATTCTAGTACTAATAAATCCATTTCACAATTAACAACAAATCCATCATACCAAGGTAATATTTTATCGGTTACATTAAAAATTATGCATTACGTCAAATTAAGTTTGATACTAATAAGCAAGTTTCATTAATACCTACAAATTCTGTAAGGGATTTAAAATTTTATTAATTGTTTTAAAAATTATGTGTCACTTCACATTAATTCTAATACTAATGAATCCGTTTCACTATATTCAACAAATCCTTTATGCCAAGGTAAGATTTTATTGGTTACATTAAAAATTATGACATTGCGTCAAGTTAACTTTGATACTCATAATTAAAATTTAATAAATACCTACAAATTCTGTAAGGGAATTAAAATTTTTATTACACGTTTTAAAGATTATGTGTCACTTCACAATAATTCTAATACTAATCAATCCATTTCACAATTAACAACAAATTCTTTAGGCCAAGGTATGATTTTATTGGTTACATTAAAAATTATGCATTAAGTCAAATTAACTTTGATACTAATAAGCAAATTTCATTAATACCTACAAATTCTGTAAGGGAATTAAAATTTTATTAATTGTTTTAAAAATTATGTGTCACTTCACAATAATTCTAATACTAATCAATCCATTTCACAATTAACAACAAATTCTTTAGGCCAAGGTATGATTTTATTGGTTACATTAAAAATTATGCATTAAGTCAAATTAACTTTGATACTAATAAGCAAATTTCATTAATACCTACAAATTCTGTAAGGGAATAAAAATTGTATTAGCTGTTTTAAAAATTAGGTGTCACTTCACAATAATTCTAATTCTAATAAATCCATTTCACAATTAACAACAAATCATTTATGCCAAGGTATGATTTTATTGGTTACATTAAAAATTAGGCATTACGTCAAATTAACTTTAATACTAATAAATAAAATTTAATAAATACCTACAAATTCTGTCAGGGAATTTAAAAGTTGATTAGCTGTTTTAAAAATTATGTGTCACTTCACATTAATTCTAATACTAATGAATCCGTTTCACTATATCCAACAAATCCTTTATTTCAAGGTAAGATTTTATTGGTTATATTAAAAATTATGACATTGCGTCAAATTAACTTTGATACACGTAATTAAAATTTAATAAATACCTACAAATTCTGTAAGGGATTTAAAATTTTATTAATTGTTTTAAAAATTATGTGACACTTCACATTAATTCTAATACTAATGAATCCGTTTCACTATATTCAACAAATCCTTTATGCCAAGGTAAGATTTTATTGGTTACATTAAAAATTATGACATTGCGTCAAGTTAACTTTGATACTCATAATTAAAATTTAATAAATACCTACAAATTCTGTAAGGGAATTAAAATTTTTATTACACGTTTTAAAGATTATGTGTCACTTCACAATAATTCTAATACTAATCAATCCATTTCACAATTAACAACAAATTCTTTAGGCCAAGGTATGATTTTATTGGTTACATTAAAAATTATGCATTAAGTCAAATTAACTTTGATACTAATAAGCAAATTTCATTAATACCTACAAATTCTGTAAGGGAACTAAAATTTTATTAATTGTTTTAAAAATTATGTGTCACTTCACAATAATTCTAATACTAATAAATCCATTTCACAATTAACAACAAATCCTTTATGCCAAGGTATGATTTTATTGGTTACATTAAAAATTAGGCATTACGTCAAATTAACTTTAATACTAATAAATAAAATTTAATAAATACCTACAAATTCTGTCAGGGAATTTAAAAGTTGATTAGCTGTTTTAAAAATTATGTGTCACTTCACATTAATTCTAATACTAATGAATCCGTTTCACTATATCCAACAAATCCTTTATTTCAAGGTAAGATTTTATTGGTTATATTAAAAATTATGACATTGCGTCAAATTAACTTTGATACACATAATTAAAATTTAATAAATACCTACAAATTCTCTAAGGGAATTTAAAATTTGATTAGCTGTTTTAAAAATTATCTGTTACTACACATTAATTCTAATACTAATAAATCCATTTCACAATTAACAACAAATCCTTTATGCCAAGGTATGATTTTATTGGTTACATTAACAATTAGGCATTACGTCAAATTAACTTTCATACTAATAAATAAAATTTAATAAATACATACAAATTCTGTAAGGGATTTAAAATTTTATTAACTGTTTTAAAAATTATGTGTCACTTCACAATAATTCTAATACTAATGAATCCGTTTCACTATAACCAACAAATCCTTTATGCCAAGGTAAGACTTTATTGGTTACATTAAAAATTATGACATTGCGTCAACTTAACTTTGATACTCATAATTAAAATTTAATAAATACCTACAAATTCTGTATGGGAATTAAAAATTTTATTAGACGTTTTAAAAATTATGAGTCACTTCACAATAATTCTAATACTAATAAATCCATTTCACAATTAACAACAAATCCATCATACCAAGGTAATATTTTATTGGTTACATTAAAAATTATGCATTACGTCAAATTAAGTTTGATACTAATAAGCAAGTTTCATTAATACCTACAAATTCTGTAAGGGATTTAATATTTTATTAATTGTTTTAAAAATTATGTGTCACTTCACATTAATTCTAATACTAATGAATCCGTTTCACTATATCCAATAAATCCTTTATGCCAAGGTGAGATTTTATTGGTTACATTAAAAATTATGCATTACGTCAAATTAACTTTAATACTAATAAACAAATTTCATTAATGCCTACAAATTCTGTAAGGGAATTAAAAATTCGATTAGCTGTTTTAAAAATTATGTGTCACTTCACAATAAGTCTAGCACGAAAAATTCCATTTCACAATTAACAACAAATCCATTATGCCGAGGTAAAATTTTATTGGTTACATTAAAAATTATGTATTAAGTCAAATTAACTTTGACACTAATAAATAAAATTTAAAAATACGTACAAATTCTGTAAGGGATTTGAAATTTTATTAGCTGTTTTTTAAATTATGTGTCACTTCACAATAATTCTAATACTAATGAATCCGTTTCACAATTAACAATAAATCATTTATGCCAAGGTATGATTTTATTGGTTACATTAAAAATTATGACATTGCGTCAACTTAACTTTGATACTCATAATTAAAATTTAATAAATACCTACAAATTCTGTATGGGAATTAAAAATTTTATTAGACGTTTTAAAAATTATGAGTCACTTCACAATAATTCTAATACTAATAAATCCATTTCACAATTAACAGCAAATCCATCATACCAAGGTAATATTTTATTGGTTACATTAAAAATTATGCATTACGTCAAATTAAGTTTGATACTAATAAGCAAGTTTCATTAATACCTACAAATTCTGTAAGGGATTTAATATTTTATTAATTGTTTTAAAAATTATGTGTCACTTCACATTAATTCTAATACTAATGAATCCGTTTCACTATATCCAATAAATCCTTTATGCCAAGGTAAGATTTTATTGGTTACATTAAAAATTATGACATTGCGTCAAATTAACTTTGATACTCATAATTAAAATTTAATAAATACCTACAAATTCTGTAAGGGAATTAAAAATTTTATTACACGTTTTAAAGATTATGTGTCACTTCACAATAATTCTAATACTAATCAATCCATTTCACAATTAACAACAAATTCTTTAGGCCAAGGTATGATTTTATTGGTTACATTAAAAATTATGCATTAAGTCAAATTAACTTTGATACTAATAAGCAAATTTCATTAATACCTACAAATTCTGTAAGGGAATTAAAATTTTATTAATTGTTTTAAAAATTATGTGTCACTTCACATTAATTCTAATACTAATGAACCCGTTTCACTATAACCAACAAATCCTTTATGCCAAGGTAAGATTTTATTGGTTACATTAAAAATTATGACATTGCGTCAAATTAAGTTTGATACTAATAAGCAAGTTTCATTAATACCTACAAATTCTGTAAGGGATTTAAAATTTTATTAGCTGTTTTAAAAATTATGTGTCACTTCACAATAATTCTAATACTAATAAATCCATTTCACAATTAACAACAAATCCTTTATGCCAATGTCAGATTTTATTGGTTACATTAAAAATTATGCATTACGTCAAATTAACTTTGATACTAATAAGCAAGTTTCATTAATACCTACAAATTCTGTAAGGGAATTAAAATTTTATTAATTGTTTTAAAAATTATGTGTCACTTCACATTAATTCTAATACTAATAAATCCATTTCACAATTAACAACAAATCCATTTTGCCAAGGTTAGATTTTATTGGTTACATTAAAAATTATGCATTAAGTCAAATTAACTTTGATACTAATAAATAAAATCTAATAAATACCTACAAATTCTGTCAGGGAATTTAAAATTTGATTAGCTGTTCTAAAAATTATGTGTCACTTCACATTAATTCTAATACTAATGAATCCGTTTCACTATATCCAACAAATCCTTTATTTCAAGGTAAGATTTTATTGGTTATATTAAAAATTATGACATTGCGTCAAATTAACTTTGATACACATAATTAAAATTTAATAAATACCTACAAATTCTCTAAGGGAATTTAAAATTTGATTAGCTGTTTTAAAAATTATCTGTTACTACACATTAATTCTAATACTAATAAATCCATTTCACAATTAACAACAAATCCTTTATGCCAAGGTATGATTTTATTGGTTACATTAACAATTAGGCATTACGTCAAATTAACTTTCATACTAATAAATAAAATTTAATAAATACGTACAAATTCTGTAAGGGATTTAAAATTTTATTAGCTGTTTTAAAAATTATGTGTCACTTCACAATAATTCTAATACTAATGAATCCGTTTCACTATAACCAACAAATCCTTTATGCCAAGGTAAGATTTTATTGGTTACATTAAAAATTATGACATTGCGTCAACTTAACTTTGATACTCATAATTAAAATTTAATAAATACCTACAAATTCTGTATGGGAATTAAAAATTTTATTAGACGTTTTAAAAATTATGAGTCACTTCACAATAATTCTAATACTAATAAATCCATTTCACAATTAACAACAAATCCATCATACCAAGGTAATATTTTATTGGTTACATTAAAAATTATGCATTACGTCAAATTAAGTTTGATACTAATAAGCAAGTTTCATTAATACCTACAAATTCTGTAAGGGAATTAAAATTTTATTAATTGTTTTAAAAATTATGTGTCACTTCACATTAATTCTAATACTAATGAATCCGTTTCACTATATCCAATAAATCCTTTATGTCAAGGTAAGATTTTATTGGTTACATTAAAAATTATGCATTACGTCAAATTAACTTTCATACTAATAAATAAAATTTAATTAATACCTACAAATTCTGTAAGGGAATTAAAAATTTTATTAGACGTTTTAAAACATATGTGTCACTTCATAATAATTCTAATACTAATAAATCCATTTCACAATTAACAACAAAATCTTTATGCCAAGGTGAGATTTTATTGGTTACATTAAAAATTATGCATTACGTCAAATTAACTTTAATACTAATAAACAAATTTCATTAATGCCTACAAATTCTGTAAGGGAATTAAAAATTCGATTAGCTGTTTTAAAAATTATGTGTCACTTCACAATAAGTCTAGCACGAAAAATTCCATTTCACAATTAACAACAAATCCATTATGCAGAGGTAAAATTTTATTGGTTACATTAAAAATTATGCATTAAGTCAAATTAACTTTGATACTAATAAGCAAGTTTCATTAATACCTACAAATTCTGTAAGGGAATTAAAAATTTTATTAGACGTTTTAAAAATTATGAGTCACTTCACAATAATTCTAATACTAATAAATCCATTTCACAATTAACAACAAATCCATCATACCAAGGTAATATTTTATTGGTTACATTAAAAATTGTGCATTACGTCAAATTAACTTTAATACTAATAAATAAAATTTAATAAATACCTACAAATTCTGTCAGGGAATTTAAAATTTGATTAGCTGTTTTAAAAATTATGTGTCACTTCACATTAATTCTAATAATAATGAATCCGTTTCACTATAACCAACAAATCCTTTATGCCAAGGTAAGATTTTATTGGTTACATTAAAAATTATGACATTGCGTCAACTTAACTTTGATACTCATAATTAAAATTTAATAAATACCTACAAATTCCGTAAGGGAATTAAAAATTTTATTAGACGTTTTAAAAATTATGAGTCACTTCACAATAATTCTAATACTAATAAATCCATTTCACAATTAACAACAAATCCTTTATGCCAAGGTATGATTTTATTGGTTACATTAAAAATTATGCATTACGTCAAATTAACTTTGATACTAATAAGCAAATTTCATTAATGTCTACAAATTCTGTAAGGGAACATAAAATTTTATTAGCTGTTTTAAAAATTATGTGTCACTTCGCAATAATTCTAATACTAATAAATCCATTTCACACTTAACAACAAATCCATTATGCCGAGGTAAAATTTTATTGGTTACATTAAAAATTATGCATTAAGTCAAATTAACTTTGATACTAATAAGCAAGTTTCATTAATACCTACAAATTCTGTAAGGGAATTAAAAATTTTATTAGACGTTTTAAAAATTATGAGTCACTTCACATTAATTCTAATACTAATGAATCTGTTTCACTATATCCAACAAACCCTTTATGCCAAGGTAAGGTTTTATTGGTTACATTAAAAATTATGACATTGCGTCAACATAACTTTGATACTCATATTTAAAATTTAATAAATACCTACAAATTCTGTAAGGGAATTAAAAATTTTATTAGACATTTTAAAAATTATGAGTCACTTCACAATAATTCTAATACTAATAAATCCATTTCACAATTAACAACAAATCCATCATACCAAGGTAATATTTTATTGCTTACATTAAAAATTATGCATTACGTCAAATTAACTTTAATACTAATAAATAAAATTTAATAAATACCTACAAATTCTGTCAGGGAATTTAAAATTTGATTAGCTGTTTTAAAAATTATGTGTCACTTCACATTAATTCTAATACTAATGAATCTGTTTCACTATATCCAACAAACCCTTTATGCCAAGGTAAGGTTTTAGTGGTTACATTAAAAATTATGACATTGCGTCAACTTAACTTTGATACTCATAATTAAAATTTATTAAATACCTACAAATTCTGTAAGGGAATTAAAAATTTTATTAGACGTTTTAAAAATTATCTGTTACTACACATTAATTCTAGTACTAATAAATCCATTTCACAATTAACAACAAATCCATCATACCAAGGTAATATTTTATTGGTTACATTAAAAATTATGCATTACGTCAAATTAACTTTAATACTAATAAATAAAATTTAATAAATACCTACAAATTCTGTCAGGGAATTTAAAATTTGATTAGCTGTTTTAAAAATTATGTGTCACTTCACATTAATTCTAGTACTAATAAATCCATTTCACAATTAACAACTAATCCTTTATGCCAAGCTAAGATTTTATTGGTTACATTAAAAATTAGGCATTACGTCAAATTAACTTTGATACTAATAAATAAAATTTAATAAATACGTACAAATTCTGTAAGGGATTTAAAATTTTATTAGCTGTTTTAAAAATTATGTGTCACTTCACAATAATTCTAATACTAATAAATCCATTTCACACTTAACAACAAATCCATTATGCCGAGGTAAAATTTTATTGGTTACATTAAAAATTATGCATTAAGTCAAATTAACTTTGATACTAATAAGCAAGTTTCATTAATACCTACAAATTCTGTAAGGGAATTAAAAATTTTATTAGACGTTTTAAAAATTATGAGTCACTTCACAATAATTCTAATACTAATAAATCCATTTCACAATTAACAACAAATCCATCATACCAAGGTAATATTTTATTGCTTACATTAAAAATTATGCATTACGTCAAATTAACTTTAATACTAATAAATAAAATTTAATAAATACCTACAAATACTGTCAGGGAATTTAAAATTTGATTAGCTGTTTTAAAAATTATGTGTCACTTCACATTAATTCTAATACTAATGAATCTGTTTCACTATATCCAACAAACCCTTTATGCCAAGGTAAGGTTTTATTGGTTACATTAAAAATTATGACATTGCGTCAACATAACTTTGATACTCATAATTAAAATTTAATAAATACCTACAAATTCTGTAAGGGAATTAAAAATTTTATTAGACATTTTAAAAATTATGAGTCACTTCACAATAATTCTAATACTAATAAATCCATTTCACAATTAACAACAAATCCATCATACCAAGGTAATATTTTATTGGTTACATTAAAAATTGTGCATTACGTCAAATTAACTTTAATACTAATAAATAAAATTTAATAAATACCTACAAATTCTGTCAGGGAATTTAAAATTTGATTAGCTGTTTTAAAAATTATGAGTCACTTCACAATAATTCTAATACTAATAAATCCATTTCACAATTAACAACAAATCCATCATACCAAGGTAATATTTTATTGGTTACATTAAAAATTGTGCATTACGTCAAATTAACTTTGATACTAATAAATAAAATTTAATAAATACGTAGAAAATCGTGTAAGGGATTTAAAATTTTATTAGCTATTTTAAAAATTATGTGTCACTTCACAATAATTCTAATACTAATAAATCCATTTCACAATTAACAACTAATCCTTTATGCCAAGCTAAGATTTTATTGGTTACATTAAAAATTATGCATTACGTCAAATTAACTTTGATACTAATAAATAAAATTTAATAAATACGTAGAAAATCCTGTAAGGGATTTAAAATTTTATTAGCTATTTTAAAAATTATGTGTCACTTCACAATAATTCTAATACTAATAAATCCATTTCACAATTAACAACAAATCCATTATGCCAAGGTAAGATTTTATGGGTTACATTAAAAATTATGCATTACGTCAAATTAACTTTGATACTAATAAGCAAATTTCATTAATGTCTACAAATTCTGTATGGGAACATAAAATTTTATTAGCTGTTTTAAAAATTATGTGTCATTTCGCAATAATTGTAATACTAATAAATCCATTTCACAATTAACAACAAATCCATTATGCCAAGGTAAGATTTTATGGGTTACATTAAAAATTATGCATTACGTCAAATTAACTTTGATACTAATAATAAAATTTAATAAATACGTACAAATTCTGTCAGGGAATTTAAAATTTGATTAGCTGTTTTTTAAATTATGTGTCACTTCACAATAATTCTAATACTAATAAATCCATTTCACAAATACCTGCAAACCTTTTATGCCAAGGTAAGATTTTATGGGTTACATTAAAAATTATGCATTACGTCAAATTAACTTTGATACTAATAAGCAAATTTAATAAATACCTACAAATTCTGTAAGGGAATTAACAATTTTATTAGACGTTTTAAAAATTATGAGTCACTTCACAATAATTCTAATACTAATAAATCCATGTCACAATTAACAACAAATCCATCATACCAAGGTAATATTTTATTGGTTACATTAAAAATTGTGCATTACGTCAAATTAACTTTAATACTAATAAATAAAATTTAATAAATACGTACAAATTCTGTAAGGGATTTAAAATTTTATTAGCTGTTTTAAAAATTATGTGTCACTTCACATTAATTCTAATACTAATAAATCCATTTCACAATTAACAACAAATCCATCATACCAAGGTAATATTTTATTGGTTACATTAAAAATTGTGCATTACGTCAAATTAACTTTAATACTAATGAATAAAATTTAATAAATACGTACAAATTCTGTAAGGGAATTGAAAATTTGATCAGCTGTTTTAAAAATTATGTGGTACTTCACATTAATTCTATGACTAATAACTACATTTCACAAATACCTGCAAACCTTTTATGTGAAGGTAAGATTTTATTGGTTACTTTCAAAATTATGCATTACGTCAAATTAACTTTGATACTAATAAGCAAATTTCATTAATACCTACAAATTCTGTAAGGGAATTAAACATTTTATTAGCTGTTTTTAAAATTATGTGTCACTTCACAATAATTCTAATACTAATAAATCCATTTCACAATTAACAACAAATCCATTATGCCAATCTAAGATTTTATTGGTTACATTAAAAATTATGTATTAAGTCAAATTAACTTTGACACTAATAAATAAAATTTAAAAATACGTACAAATTCTGTAAGGGATTTGAAATTTTATTAGCTGTTTTTTAAATTATGTGTCACTTCACAATAATTCTAATACTAATGAATCCGTTTCACAATTAACAACAAATCATTTATGCCAAGGTATGATTTTATTGGTTACATTAAAAATTATGACATTGCGTCAAATTAACTTTGATACTCATAATTAAAATTTAATAAATACCTACAAATTCTGTAAGGGAATTTAAAATTTGATTAGCTGTTTTAAAAATTATCTGTTACTACACATTAATTCTAATATTAATAAATCCATTTCACAATTAACAACAAATCCTTTATGCCAAGGTATGATTTTATTGGTTACATTAAAAATTATGCATTAAGTCAAATTACCTTTGATACTAATAAGCAAATTTCATTAATACCTACAAATTCTGTAAGGGAATTAAAAATTTTATTAGACGTTTTAAAAATTATGTGTCACATCACAATAATTCTAATACTAATAAATCCATTTCACAATTAACAACAAATCCATCATACCAAGGTAATATTTTATTGGTTACATTAAAAATTATGCATTATGTCAAATTAACTTTAATACTAATAAATAAAATTTACTAAATAGCTACAAATTCTGTCAGGGAATTTAAAATTTGATTAGCTGTTTTTAAAATTATGTGTCACTTCACAATAATTCTAATACTAATAAATCCATTTCGCAATTAACAACAAATCCTTTATGCCAATGTAAGATTTTATTGGTTACATTGAAAATTATGCATTACGTCAAATTAACTTTGATACTAATAAATATAATTTAATAAATACCTACAAATTCTGTAAGGGAATTAAAAATTTTATTAGCTGTTTTAAAAATTATGTGTCACTTCACAATAATTCTAATACTAAAAAATCCTTTTCACAATTCACAACAAATCCTTTATGTCAATGTAAGATTTTATTGGTTACATTAAAAATTATACATTACGTCAAATTAACTTTGATACTAATAAGCAAATTTCATTAATGTCTACAAATTCTGTAAGGGAACATAAAATTTTATTAGCTGTTTTAAAAATTATGTGTCACTTCACAATAATTCTGATACTAATAAATCCATTTCACAATTAACAACAAATCCATTATGCCAATGTAAGATTTTATTGGTTACTTTCAAAATTATGCATTACGTCAAATTAACTTTGATACTAATAAGCAAATTTCATTAATGTCTACAAATTCTGTAAGGGATTTAAAATTTTATTAGCTGTTTTAAAAATTATGTGTCACTTCACAATAATTCTAATACTAATAAATCCATTTCACAATTAACAACAAATCCTTTATGCCAATGTAAGATTTTATTGGTTACATTAAAAATTATGCATTACGTCAAATTAACTTTCATACTAATAAATAAAATTTAATAAATACGTACAAATTCTGTAAGGGAATAAAAATTGTATCAGCTGTTTTAAAAATTATGTGTCACTTCACAATAATTCTAATACTAATAAATCCATTTCACAATTAACAACAAATCCATTATGCCAGTCTAAGATTTTATTGGTTACATTAATAATTATGCATTACGTCAAATTAACTTTCATACTAATAAATAAAATTTAATAAATACATACAAATTCTGTAAGGGAATAAAAATTGTATTAGCTGTTTTAAAAATTAGGTGTCACTTCACAATAATTCTAATACTAATAAATCCATTTCACAATTAACAACAAATCCATTTTGCCAAGGTTAGATTTTATTGGTTACATTAAAAATTATGCATTAAGTCAAATTAACTTTGATACTAATAAGCAAGTTTCATTAATACCTACAAATTCTGTAAGCGAATTAAACATTTTATTAGACGTTTTAAACATTATGTGTCACTTCACAATAATTCTAGTACTAATAAATCCATTTCACAATTAACAACAAATCCATCATACCAAGGTAATATTTTATTGGTTACATTAAAAATTATGCATTACGTCAAATTAACTTTAATACTAATAAGCAAGTTTCATTAATACCTACAAATTCTGTAAGGGAAATAAAAATTTTATTAGATGTTTTAAAAATTATGTGTCACTTCACAATAATTCTAGTACTAATAAATCCATTTCACAATTAACAACAAATCCATCATACCAAGGTAATATTTTATCGGTTACATTAAAAATTATGCATTACGTCAAATTAAGTTTGATACTAATAAGCAAGTTTCATTAATACCTACAAATTCTGTAAGGGATTTAAAATTTTATTAATTGTTTTAAAAATTATGTGTCACTTCACATTAATTCTAATACTAATGAATCCGTTTCACTATATTCAACAAATCCTTTATGCCAAGGTAAGATTTTATTGGTTACATTAAAAATTATGACATTGCGTCAAGTTAACTTTGATACTCATAATTAAAATTTAATAAATACCTACAAATTCTGTAAGGGAATTAAAATTTTTATTACACGTTTTAAAGATTATGTGTCACTTCACAATAATTCTAATACTAATCAATCCATTTCACAATTAACAACAAATTCTTTAGGCCAAGGTATGATTTTATTGGTTACATTAAAAATTATGCATTAAGTCAAATTAACTTTGATACTAATAAGCAAATTTCATTAATACCTACAAATTCTGTAAGGGAATTAAAATTTTATTAATTGTTTTAAAAATTATGTGTCACTTCACAATAATTCTAATACTAATCAATCCATTTCACAATTAACAACAAATTCTTTAGGCCAAGGTATGATTTTATTGGTTACATTAAAAATTATGCATTAAGTCAAATTAACTTTGATACTAATAAGCAAATTTCATTAATACCTACAAATTCTGTAAGGGAATAAAAATTGTATTAGCTGTTTTAAAAATTAGGTGTCACTTCACAATAATTCTAATTCTAATAAATCCATTTCACAATTAACAACAAATCATTTATGCCAAGGTATGATTTTATTGGTTACATTAAAAATTAGGCATTACGTCAAATTAACTTTAATACTAATAAATAAAATTTAATAAATACCTACAAATTCTGTCAGGGAATTTAAAAGTTGATTAGCTGTTTTAAAAATTATGTGTCACTTCACATTAATTCTAATACTAATGAATCCGTTTCACTATATCCAACAAATCCTTTATTTCAAGGTAAGATTTTATTGGTTATATTAAAAATTATGACATTGCGTCAAATTAACTTTGATACACGTAATTAAAATTTAATAAATACCTACAAATTCTGTAAGGGATTTAAAATTTTATTAATTGTTTTAAAAATTATGTGACACTTCACATTAATTCTAATACTAATGAATCCGTTTCACTATATTCAACAAATCCTTTATGCCAAGGTAAGATTTTATTGGTTACATTAAAAATTATGACATTGCGTCAAGTTAACTTTGATACTCATAATTAAAATTTAATAAATACCTACAAATTCTGTAAGGGAATTAAAATTTTTATTACACGTTTTAAAGATTATGTGTCACTTCACAATAATTCTAATACTAATCAATCCATTTCACAATTAACAACAAATTCTTTAGGCCAAGGTATGATTTTATTGGTTACATTAAAAATTATGCATTAAGTCAAATTAACTTTGATACTAATAAGCAAATTTCATTAATACCTACAAATTCTGTAAGGGAATTAAAATTTTATTAATTGTTTTAAAAATTATGTGTCACTTCACAATAATTCTAATACTAATAAATCCATTTCACAATTAACAACAAATCCTTTATGCCAAGGTATGATTTTATTGGTTACATTAAAAATTAGGCATTACGTCAAATTAACTTTAATACTAATAAATAAAATTTAATAAATACCTACAAATTCTGTCAGGGAATTTAAAAGTTGATTAGCTGTTTTAAAAATTATGTGTCACTTCACATTAATTCTAATACTAATGAATCCGTTTCACTATATCCAACAAATCCTTTATTTCAAGGTAAGATTTTATTGGTTATATTAAAAATTATGACATTGCGTCAAATTAACTTTGATACACATAATTAAAATTTAATAAATACCTACAAATTCTCTAAGGGAATTTAAAATTTGATTAGCTGTTTTAAAAATTATCTGTTACTACACATTAATTCTAATACTAATAAATCCATTTCACAATTAACAACAAATCCTTTATGCCAAGGTATGATTTTATTGGTTACATTAACAATTAGGCATTACGTCAAATTAACTTTCATACTAATAAATAAAATTTAATAAATACATACAAATTCTGTAAGGGATTTAAAATTTTATTAACTGTTTTAAAAATTATGTGTCACTTCACAATAATTCTAATACTAATGAATCCGTTTCACTATAACCAACAAATCCTTTATGCCAAGGTAAGACTTTATTGGTTACATTAAAAATTATGACATTGCGTCAACTTAACTTTGATACTCATAATTAAAATTTAATAAATACCTACAAATTCTGTATGGGAATTAAAAATTTTATTAGACGTTTTAAAAATTATGAGTCACTTCACAATAATTCTAATACTAATAAATCCATTTCACAATTAACAACAAATCCATCATACCAAGGTAATATTTTATTGGTTACATTAAAAATTATGCATTACGTCAAATTAAGTTTGATACTAATAAGCAAGTTTCATTAATACCTACAAATTCTGTAAGGGATTTAATATTTTATTAATTGTTTTAAAAATTATGTGTCACTTCACATTAATTCTAATACTAATGAATCCGTTTCACTATATCCAATAAATCCTTTATGCCAAGGTGAGATTTTATTGGTTACATTAAAAATTATGCATTACGTCAAATTAACTTTAATACTAATAAACAAATTTCATTAATGCCTACAAATTCTGTAAGGGAATTAAAAATTCGATTAGCTGTTTTAAAAATTATGTGTCACTTCACAATAAGTCTAGCACGAAAAATTCCATTTCACAATTAACAACAAATCCATTATGCCGAGGTAAAATTTTATTGGTTACATTAAAAATTATGTATTAAGTCAAATTAACTTTGACACTAATAAATAAAATTTAAAAATACGTACAAATTCTGTAAGGGATTTGAAATTTTATTAGCTGTTTTTTAAATTATGTGTCACTTCACAATAATTCTAATACTAATGAATCCGTTTCACAATTAACAATAAATCATTTATGCCAAGGTATGATTTTATTGGTTACATTAAAAATTATGACATTGCGTCAACTTAACTTTGATACTCATAATTAAAATTTAATAAATACCTACAAATTCTGTATGGGAATTAAAAATTTTATTAGACGTTTTAAAAATTATGAGTCACTTCACAATAATTCTAATACTAATAAATCCATTTCACAATTAACAGCAAATCCATCATACCAAGGTAATATTTTATTGGTTACATTAAAAATTATGCATTACGTCAAATTAAGTTTGATACTAATAAGCAAGTTTCATTAATACCTACAAATTCTGTAAGGGATTTAATATTTTATTAATTGTTTTAAAAATTATGTGTCACTTCACATTAATTCTAATACTAATGAATCCGTTTCACTATATCCAATAAATCCTTTATGCCAAGGTAAGATTTTATTGGTTACATTAAAAATTATGACATTGCGTCAAATTAACTTTGATACTCATAATTAAAATTTAATAAATACCTACAAATTCTGTAAGGGAATTAAAAATTTTATTACACGTTTTAAAGATTATGTGTCACTTCACAATAATTCTAATACTAATCAATCCATTTCACAATTAACAACAAATTCTTTAGGCCAAGGTATGATTTTATTGGTTACATTAAAAATTATGCATTAAGTCAAATTAACTTTGATACTAATAAGCAAATTTCATTAATACCTACAAATTCTGTAAGGGAATTAAAATTTTATTAATTGTTTTAAAAATTATGTGTCACTTCACATTAATTCTAATACTAATGAACCCGTTTCACTATAACCAACAAATCCTTTATGCCAAGGTAAGATTTTATTGGTTACATTAAAAATTATGACATTGCGTCAAATTAAGTTTGATACTAATAAGCAAGTTTCATTAATACCTACAAATTCTGTAAGGGATTTAAAATTTTATTAGCTGTTTTAAAAATTATGTGTCACTTCACAATAATTCTAATACTAATAAATCCATTTCACAATTAACAACAAATCCTTTATGCCAATGTCAGATTTTATTGGTTACATTAAAAATTATGCATTACGTCAAATTAACTTTGATACTAATAAGCAAGTTTCATTAATACCTACAAATTCTGTAAGGGAATTAAAATTTTATTAATTGTTTTAAAAATTATGTGTCACTTCACATTAATTCTAATACTAATAAATCCATTTCACAATTAACAACAAATCCATTTTGCCAAGGTTAGATTTTATTGGTTACATTAAAAATTATGCATTAAGTCAAATTAACTTTGATACTAATAAATAAAATCTAATAAATACCTACAAATTCTGTCAGGGAATTTAAAATTTGATTAGCTGTTCTAAAAATTATGTGTCACTTCACATTAATTCTAATACTAATGAATCCGTTTCACTATATCCAACAAATCCTTTATTTCAAGGTAAGATTTTATTGGTTATATTAAAAATTATGACATTGCGTCAAATTAACTTTGATACACATAATTAAAATTTAATAAATACCTACAAATTCTCTAAGGGAATTTAAAATTTGATTAGCTGTTTTAAAAATTATCTGTTACTACACATTAATTCTAATACTAATAAATCCATTTCACAATTAACAACAAATCCTTTATGCCAAGGTATGATTTTATTGGTTACATTAACAATTAGGCATTACGTCAAATTAACTTTCATACTAATAAATAAAATTTAATAAATACGTACAAATTCTGTAAGGGATTTAAAATTTTATTAGCTGTTTTAAAAATTATGTGTCACTTCACAATAATTCTAATACTAATGAATCCGTTTCACTATAACCAACAAATCCTTTATGCCAAGGTAAGATTTTATTGGTTACATTAAAAATTATGACATTGCGTCAACTTAACTTTGATACTCATAATTAAAATTTAATAAATACCTACAAATTCTGTATGGGAATTAAAAATTTTATTAGACGTTTTAAAAATTATGAGTCACTTCACAATAATTCTAATACTAATAAATCCATTTCACAATTAACAACAAATCCATCATACCAAGGTAATATTTTATTGGTTACATTAAAAATTATGCATTACGTCAAATTAAGTTTGATACTAATAAGCAAGTTTCATTAATACCTACAAATTCTGTAAGGGAATTAAAATTTTATTAATTGTTTTAAAAATTATGTGTCACTTCACATTAATTCTAATACTAATGAATCCGTTTCACTATATCCAATAAATCCTTTATGTCAAGGTAAGATTTTATTGGTTACATTAAAAATTATGCATTACGTCAAATTAACTTTCATACTAATAAATAAAATTTAATTAATACCTACAAATTCTGTAAGGGAATTAAAAATTTTATTAGACGTTTTAAAACATATGTGTCACTTCATAATAATTCTAATACTAATAAATCCATTTCACAATTAACAACAAAATCTTTATGCCAAGGTGAGATTTTATTGGTTACATTAAAAATTATGCATTACGTCAAATTAACTTTAATACTAATAAACAAATTTCATTAATGCCTACAAATTCTGTAAGGGAATTAAAAATTCGATTAGCTGTTTTAAAAATTATGTGTCACTTCACAATAAGTCTAGCACGAAAAATTCCATTTCACAATTAACAACAAATCCATTATGCAGAGGTAAAATTTTATTGGTTACATTAAAAATTATGTATTAAGTCAAATTAACTTTGACACTAATAAATAAAATTTAAAAATACGTACAAATTCTGTAAGGGATTTGAAATTTTATTAGCTGTTTTTTAAATTATGTGTCACTTCACAATAATTCTAATACTAATGAATCCGTTTCACAATTAACAATAAATCATTTATGCCAAGGTATGATTTTATTGGTTACATTAAAAATTATGCATTATGTCAAATTAACTTTAATACTAATAAATAAAATTTACTAAATACCTACAAATTCTGTCAGGGAATTTAAAATTTGATTAGCTGTTTTAAAATTTATGTGTCACTTCACATTAATTCTAATACTAATGAATCCGTTTCACTATATCCAACAATTCCTTTATTTCAAGGTAAGATTTTATTGGATACATTAAAAATTATGACATTGCGTCAAATTAACTTTGATACTAATAAATAAAATTTAATAAATACCTACAAATTCTGTAAGGGAATTCAAAATTTGATTAGCGGTTTTTAAAATTATGTGTCACTTCACAATAATTCTAATACTAATAAATCCATTTCGCAATTAACAACAAATCCTTTATGCCAATGTAAGATTTTATTGGTTACATTGAAAATTATGCATTACGTCAAATTAACTTTGATACTAATAAATATAATTTAATAAATACCTACAAATTCTGTAAGGGAATTAAAAATTTTATTAGCTGTTTTAAAAATTATGTGTCACTTCACAATAATTCTAATACTAAAAAATCCTTTTCACAATTCACAACAAATCCTTTATGCCAATGTAAGATTTTATTGGTTACATTAAAAATTATACATTACGTCAAATTAACTTTGATACTAATAAGCAAATTTCATTAATGTCTACAAATTCCGTAAGGGAACATAAAATTTTATTAGCTGTTTTAAAAATTATGTGTCACTTCACAATAATTCTAATACTAATAAATCCATTTCACAATTAACAACAAATCCATTATGCGAATGTAAGACTTTATTGGTTACATTAAAAATTATGCATTACGTCAAATTAACTTTCATACTAATAAATAAAATTTAATAAATACGTACAAATTCTGTAAGGGATTTAAAATTTTATTAGCTGTTTTAAAAATTAGGTGTCACTTCACAATAATTCTAATACTAATAAATCCATTTCACAATTAACAACAAATCCATTTTGCCAAGGTTAGATTTTATTGGTTACATTAAAAATTATGCATTAAGTCAAATTAAGTTTGATACTAATAAGCAAGTTTCATTAATACCTACAAATTCTGTAAGGGAATAAAAATTGTATTAGCTGTTTTAAAAATTAGGTGTCACTTCACAATAATTCTAATTCTAATAAATCCATTTCACAATTAACAACAAATCATTTATGCCAAGGTATGATTTTATTGGTTACATTAAAAATTAGGCATTACGTCAAATTAACTTTAATACTAATAAATAAAATTTAATAAATACCTACAAATTCTGTCAGGGAATTTAAAAGTTGATTAGCTGTTTTAAAAATTATGTGTCACTTCACATTAATTCTAATACTAATGAATCCGTTTCACTATATCCAACAAATCCTTTATTTCAAGGTAAGATTTTATTGGTTATATTAAAAATTATGACATTGCGTCAAATTAACTTTGATACACGTAATTAAAATTTAATAAATACCTACAAATTCTGTAAGGGATTTAAAATTTTATTAATTGTTTTAAAAATTATGTGACACTTCACATTAATTCTAATACTAATGAATCCGTTTCACTATATTCAACAAATCCTTTATGCCAAGGTAAGATTTTATTGGTTACATTAAAAATTATGACATTGCGTCAAGTTAACTTTGATACTCATAATTAAAATTTAATAAATACCTACAAATTCTGTAAGGGAATTAAAATTTTTATTACACGTTTTAAAGATTATGTGTCACTTCACAATAATTCTAATACTAATCAATCCATTTCACAATTAACAACAAATTCTTTAGGCCAAGGTATGATTTTATTGGTTACATTAAAAATTATGCATTAAGTCAAATTAACTTTGATACTAATAAGCAAATTTCATTAATACCTACAAATTCTGTAAGGGAATTAAAATTTTATTAATTGTTTTAAAAATTATGTGTCACTTCACAATAATTCTAATACTAATAAATCCATTTCACAATTAACAACAAATCCTTTATGCCAAGGTATGATTTTATTGGTTACATTAAAAATTAGGCATTACGTCAAATTAACTTTAATACTAATAAATAAAATTTAATAAATACCTACAAATTCTGTCAGGGAATTTAAAAGTTGATTAGCTGTTTTAAAAATTATGTGTCACTTCACATTAATTCTAATACTAATGAATCCGTTTCACTATATCCAACAAATCCTTTATTTCAAGGTAAGATTTTATTGGTTATATTAAAAATTATGACATTGCGTCAAATTAACTTTGATACACATAATTAAAATTTAATAAATACCTACAAATTCTCTAAGGGAATTTAAAATTTGATTAGCTGTTTTAAAAATTATCTGTTACTACACATTAATTCTAATACTAATAAATCCATTTCACAATTAACAACAAATCCTTTATGCCAAGGTATGATTTTATTGGTTACATTAACAATTAGGCATTACGTCAAATTAACTTTCATACTAATAAATAAAATTTAATAAATACATACAAATTCTGTAAGGGATTTAAAATTTTATTAACTGTTTTAAAAATTATGTGTCACTTCACAATAATTCTAATACTAATGAATCCGTTTCACTATAACCAACAAATCCTTTATGCCAAGGTAAGACTTTATTGGTTACATTAAAAATTATGACATTGCGTCAACTTAACTTTGATACTCATAATTAAAATTTAATAAATACCTACAAATTCTGTATGGGAATTAAAAATTTTATTAGACGTTTTAAAAATTATGAGTCACTTCACAATAATTCTAATACTAATAAATCCATTTCACAATTAACAACAAATCCATCATACCAAGGTAATATTTTATTGGTTACATTAAAAATTATGCATTACGTCAAATTAAGTTTGATACTAATAAGCAAGTTTCATTAATACCTACAAATTCTGTAAGGGATTTAATATTTTATTAATTGTTTTAAAAATTATGTGTCACTTCACATTAATTCTAATACTAATGAATCCGTTTCACTATATCCAATAAATCCTTTATGCCAAGGTGAGATTTTATTGGTTACATTAAAAATTATGCATTACGTCAAATTAACTTTAATACTAATAAACAAATTTCATTAATGCCTACAAATTCTGTAAGGGAATTAAAAATTCGATTAGCTGTTTTAAAAATTATGTGTCACTTCACAATAAGTCTAGCACGAAAAATTCCATTTCACAATTAACAACAAATCCATTATGCCGAGGTAAAATTTTATTGGTTACATTAAAAATTATGTATTAAGTCAAATTAACTTTGACACTAATAAATAAAATTTAAAAATACGTACAAATTCTGTAAGGGATTTGAAATTTTATTAGCTGTTTTTTAAATTATGTGTCACTTCACAATAATTCTAATACTAATGAATCCGTTTCACAATTAACAATAAATCATTTATGCCAAGGTATGATTTTATTGGTTACATTAAAAATTATGACATTGCGTCAACTTAACTTTGATACTCATAATTAAAATTTAATAAATACCTACAAATTCTGTATGGGAATTAAAAATTTTATTAGACGTTTTAAAAATTATGAGTCACTTCACAATAATTCTAATACTAATAAATCCATTTCACAATTAACAGCAAATCCATCATACCAAGGTAATATTTTATTGGTTACATTAAAAATTATGCATTACGTCAAATTAAGTTTGATACTAATAAGCAAGTTTCATTAATACCTACAAATTCTGTAAGGGATTTAATATTTTATTAATTGTTTTAAAAATTATGTGTCACTTCACATTAATTCTAATACTAATGAATCCGTTTCACTATATCCAATAAATCCTTTATGCCAAGGTAAGATTTTATTGGTTACATTAAAAATTATGACATTGCGTCAAATTAACTTTGATACTCATAATTAAAATTTAATAAATACCTACAAATTCTGTAAGGGAATTAAAAATTTTATTACACGTTTTAAAGATTATGTGTCACTTCACAATAATTCTAATACTAATCAATCCATTTCACAATTAACAACAAATTCTTTAGGCCAAGGTATGATTTTATTGGTTACATTAAAAATTATGCATTAAGTCAAATTAACTTTGATACTAATAAGCAAATTTCATTAATACCTACAAATTCTGTAAGGGAATTAAAATTTTATTAATTGTTTTAAAAATTATGTGTCACTTCACATTAATTCTAATACTAATGAACCCGTTTCACTATAACCAACAAATCCTTTATGCCAAGGTAAGATTTTATTGGTTACATTAAAAATTATGACATTGCGTCAAATTAAGTTTGATACTAATAAGCAAGTTTCATTAATACCTACAAATTCTGTAAGGGATTTAAAATTTTATTAGCTGTTTTAAAAATTATGTGTCACTTCACAATAATTCTAATACTAATAAATCCATTTCACAATTAACAACAAATCCTTTATGCCAATGTCAGATTTTATTGGTTACATTAAAAATTATGCATTACGTCAAATTAACTTTGATACTAATAAGCAAGTTTCATTAATACCTACAAATTCTGTAAGGGAATTAAAATTTTATTAATTGTTTTAAAAATTATGTGTCACTTCACATTAATTCTAATACTAATAAATCCATTTCACAATTAACAACAAATCCATTTTGCCAAGGTTAGATTTTATTGGTTACATTAAAAATTATGCATTAAGTCAAATTAACTTTGATACTAATAAATAAAATCTAATAAATACCTACAAATTCTGTCAGGGAATTTAAAATTTGATTAGCTGTTCTAAAAATTATGTGTCACTTCACATTAATTCTAATACTAATGAATCCGTTTCACTATATCCAACAAATCCTTTATTTCAAGGTAAGATTTTATTGGTTATATTAAAAATTATGACATTGCGTCAAATTAACTTTGATACACATAATTAAAATTTAATAAATACCTACAAATTCTCTAAGGGAATTTAAAATTTGATTAGCTGTTTTAAAAATTATCTGTTACTACACATTAATTCTAATACTAATAAATCCATTTCACAATTAACAACAAATCCTTTATGCCAAGGTATGATTTTATTGGTTACATTAACAATTAGGCATTACGTCAAATTAACTTTCATACTAATAAATAAAATTTAATAAATACGTACAAATTCTGTAAGGGATTTAAAATTTTATTAGCTGTTTTAAAAATTATGTGTCACTTCACAATAATTCTAATACTAATGAATCCGTTTCACTATAACCAACAAATCCTTTATGCCAAGGTAAGATTTTATTGGTTACATTAAAAATTATGACATTGCGTCAACTTAACTTTGATACTCATAATTAAAATTTAATAAATACCTACAAATTCTGTATGGGAATTAAAAATTTTATTAGACGTTTTAAAAATTATGAGTCACTTCACAATAATTCTAATACTAATAAATCCATTTCACAATTAACAACAAATCCATCATACCAAGGTAATATTTTATTGGTTACATTAAAAATTATGCATTACGTCAAATTAAGTTTGATACTAATAAGCAAGTTTCATTAATACCTACAAATTCTGTAAGGGAATTAAAATTTTATTAATTGTTTTAAAAATTATGTGTCACTTCACATTAATTCTAATACTAATGAATCCGTTTCACTATATCCAATAAATCCTTTATGTCAAGGTAAGATTTTATTGGTTACATTAAAAATTATGCATTACGTCAAATTAACTTTCATACTAATAAATAAAATTTAATTAATACCTACAAATTCTGTAAGGGAATTAAAAATTTTATTAGACGTTTTAAAACATATGTGTCACTTCATAATAATTCTAATACTAATAAATCCATTTCACAATTAACAACAAAATCTTTATGCCAAGGTGAGATTTTATTGGTTACATTAAAAATTATGCATTACGTCAAATTAACTTTAATACTAATAAACAAATTTCATTAATGCCTACAAATTCTGTAAGGGAATTAAAAATTCGATTAGCTGTTTTAAAAATTATGTGTCACTTCACAATAAGTCTAGCACGAAAAATTCCATTTCACAATTAACAACAAATCCATTATGCAGAGGTAAAATTTTATTGGTTACATTAAAAATTATGTATTAAGTCAAATTAACTTTGACACTAATAAATAAAATTTAAAAATACGTACAAATTCTGTAAGGGATTTGAAATTTTATTAGCTGTTTTTTAAATTATGTGTCACTTCACAATAATTCTAATACTAATGAATCCGTTTCACAATTAACAATAAATCATTTATGCCAAGGTATGATTTTATTGGTTACATTAAAAATTATGCATTATGTCAAATTAACTTTAATACTAATAAATAAAATTTACTAAATACCTACAAATTCTGTCAGGGAATTTAAAATTTGATTAGCTGTTTTAAAATTTATGTGTCACTTCACATTAATTCTAATACTAATGAATCCGTTTCACTATATCCAACAATTCCTTTATTTCAAGGTAAGATTTTATTGGATACATTAAAAATTATGACATTGCGTCAAATTAACTTTGATACTAATAAATAAAATTTAATAAATACCTACAAATTCTGTAAGGGAATTCAAAATTTGATTAGCGGTTTTTAAAATTATGTGTCACTTCACAATAATTCTAATACTAATAAATCCATTTCGCAATTAACAACAAATCCTTTATGCCAATGTAAGATTTTATTGGTTACATTGAAAATTATGCATTACGTCAAATTAACTTTGATACTAATAAATATAATTTAATAAATACCTACAAATTCTGTAAGGGAATTAAAAATTTTATTAGCTGTTTTAAAAATTATGTGTCACTTCACAATAATTCTAATACTAAAAAATCCTTTTCACAATTCACAACAAATCCTTTATGCCAATGTAAGATTTTATTGGTTACATTAAAAATTATACATTACGTCAAATTAACTTTGATACTAATAAGCAAATTTCATTAATGTCTACAAATTCCGTAAGGGAACATAAAATTTTATTAGCTGTTTTAAAAATTATGTGTCACTTCACAATAATTCTAATACTAATAAATCCATTTCACAATTAACAACAAATCCATTATGCGAATGTAAGACTTTATTGGTTACATTAAAAATTATGCATTACGTCAAATTAACTTTCATACTAATAAATAAAATTTAATAAATACGTACAAATTCTGTAAGGGATTTAAAATTTTATTAGCTGTTTTAAAAATTAGGTGTCACTTCACAATAATTCTAATACTAATAAATCCATTTCACAATTAACAACAAATCCATTTTGCCAAGGTTAGATTTTATTGGTTACATTAAAAATTATGCATTAAGTCAAATTAAGTTTGATACTAATAAGCAAGTTTCATTAATACCTACAAATTCTGTAAGCGAATTAAAATTTTATTAATTGTTTTAAAAATTATGTGTCACTTCACAATAATTCTAATACTAATAAATACATTTCACAATTAACAACAAATCCTTTATGCCAAGGTATGATTTTATTGGTTACATTAAAAATTATGCATTAAGTCAAATTAACTTTGATACTAATAAGCAAATTTCATTAATACCTACAAATTCTGTAAGGGAATTAAAATTTTATTAATTGTTTTAAAAATTATGTGTCACTTCACAATAATTCTAATACTAATAAATCCATTTCACAATTAACAACAAATCCTTTATGCCAAGGTATGATTTTATTGGTTACATTAAAAATTATGCATTAAGTCAAATTAACTTTGATACTAATAAGCAAGTTTCATTAATACCTACAAATTCTGTAAGGGAATTAAAAATTTTATTACACGTTTATAGATTATGTGTCACTTCACAATAATTCTAATACTAATCAATCCATTTCACAATTAACAACAAATTCTTTATGCCAAGGTAACATTTTATTGGTTACTTTCAAAATTATGCATTACGTCAAATTAACTTTCATACTAATAAGCAAATTTCATTAATGTCTACAAATTCTGTAAGGGAACATAAAATTTTATTAGCTGTTTTAAAAATTATGTGTCACTTCACAATAATTCTAATTCTAATAAATCCATTTCACAATTAACAACAAATCATTTATGCCAAGGTATGATTTTATTGGTTACATTAAAAATTAGGCATTACGTCAAATTAACTTTAATACTAATAAATAAAATTTAATAAATACCTACAAATTCTGTCAGGGAATTTAAAAGTTGATTAGCTGTTTTAAAAATTATGTGTCACTTCACATTAATTCTAATACTAATGAATCCGTTTCACTATATCCAACAAATCCTTTATTTCAAGGTAAGATTTTATTGGTTATATTAAAAATTATGACGTTGCGTCAAATTAACTTTGATACACATAATTAAAATTTAATAAATACCTACAAATTCTCTAAGGGAATTTAAAATTTGATTAGCTGTTTTAAAAATTATCTGTTACTACACATTAATTCTAATACTAATAAATCCATTTCACAATTAACAACAAATCCTTTATGCCAAGGTATGATTTTATTGGTTACATTAACAATTAGGCATTACGTCAAATTAACTTTCATACTAATAAATAAAATTTAATAAATACGTACAAATTCTGTAAGGGATTTAAAATTTTATTAGCTGTTTTAAAAATTATGTGTCACTTCACAATAATTTTAATACTAATGAATCCGTTTCACTATAACCAACAAATCCTTTATGCCAAGGTAAGATTTTATTGGTTACATTAAAAATTATGACATTGCGTCAACTTAACTTTGATACTCATAATTAAAATTTAATGAATACCTACAAATTCTGTATGGGAATTAAAAATTTTATTAGACGTTTTAAAAATTATGAGTCACTTCACAATAATTCTAATACTAATAAATCCATTTCACAATTAACAACAAATCCATCATACCAAGGTAATATTTTATTGGTTACATTAAAAATTATGCATTACGTCAAATTAAGTTTGATACTAATAAGCAAGTTTCATTAATACCTACAAATTCTGTAAGGGATTTAATATTTTATTAATTGTTTTAAAAATTATGTGTCACTTCACATTAATTCTAATACTAATGAATCCGTTTCACTATATCCAATAAATCCTTTATGCCAAGGTAAGATTTTATTGGTTACATTGAAAATTATGACATTGCGTCAAATTAACTTTGATACTCATAATTAAAATTTAATAAATACCTACAAATTCTGTAAGGGAATTAAAAATTTTATTACACGTTTTAAAGATTATGTGTCACTTCACAATAATTCTAATACTAATCAATCCATTTCACAATTAACAACAAATTCTTTAGGCCAAGGTATGATTTTATTGGTTACATTAAAAATTATGCATTACGTCAAATTAACTTTCATACTAATAAATAAAATTTAATTAATACCTACAAATTCTGTAAGCGAATTAAAAATTTTATTAGACGTTTTAAACATTATGTGTCACTTCACAATAATTCTAGTACTAATAAATCCATTTCACAATTAACAACAAATCCATCATACCAAGGTAATATTTTATTGGTTACATTAAAAATTATGCATTACGTCAAATTAACTTTAATACTAATAAGCAAGTTTCATTAATACCTACAAATTCTGTAAGGGAAATAAAAATTTTATTAGATGTTTTAAAAATTATGTGTCACTTCACAATAATTCTAGTACTAATAAATCCATTTCACAATTAACAACAAATCCATCATACCAAGGTAATATTTTATCGGTTACATTAAAAATTATGCATTACGTCAAATTAAGTTTGATACTAATAAGCAAGTTTCATTAATACCTACAAATTCTGTAAGGGATTTAAAATTTTATTAATTGTTTTAAAAATTATGTGTCACTTCACATTAATTCTAATACTAATGAATCCGTTTCACTATATTCAACAAATCCTTTATGCCAAGGTAAGATTTTATTGGTTACATTAAAAATTATGACATTGCGTCAAGTTAACTTTGATACTCATAATTAAAATTTAATAAATACCTACAAATTCTGTAAGGGAATTAAAATTTTTATTACACGTTTTAAAGATTATGTGTCACTTCACAATAATTCTAATACTAATCAATCCATTTCACAATTAACAACAAATTCTTTAGGCCAAGGTATGATTTTATTGGTTACATTAAAAATTATGCATTACGTCAAATTAACTTTAATACTAATAAATAAAATTTAATAAATATCTACAAATTCTGTCAGGGAATTTAAAATTTGATTAGCTGTTTTAAAAATGATGTGTCACTTCACAATAATTCTAATACTAATAAATCCATTTCACAATTAACAACAAATCCTTTATGCCAATGTCAGATTTTATTGGTTACATTAAAAATTATGCATTACGTCAAATTAACTTTGATACTAATAAGCAAGTTTCATTAATACCTACAAATTCTGTAAGGGAATTAAAATTTTATTAATTGTTTTAAAAATTATGAGTCACTTCACATTAATTCTAATACTAATGAATCCGTTTCACTATATCCAATAAATCCTTTATGTCAAGGTAAGATTTTATTGGTTACATTAAAAATTATGACATTGCGTCAAATTAACTTTGATACTCATAATTAAAATTTAATAAATACCTACAAATTCTGTAAGGGAATTAAAAATTTTATTACACGTTTTAAAGATTATGTGTCACTTCACAATAATTCTAATACTAATCAATCCATTTCACAATTAACAACAAATTCTTTAGGCCAAGGTATGATTTTATTGGTTACATTAAAAATTATGCATTAAGTCAAATTAACTTTGATACTAATAAGCAAATTTCATTAATACCTACAAATTCTGTAAGGGAATTAAAATTTTATTAATTGTTTTAAAAATTATGTGTCACTTCACATTAATTCTAATACTAATGAACCCGTTTCACTATAACCAACAAATCCTTTATGCCAAGGTAAGATTTTATTGGTTACATTAAAAATTATGACATTGCGTCAAATTAAGTTTGATACTAATAAGCAAGTTTCATTAATACCTACAAATTCTGTAAGGGATTTAAAATTTTATTAGCTGTTTTAAAAATTATGTGTCACTTCACAATAATTCTAATACTAATAAATCCATTTCACAATTAACAACAAATCCTTTATGCCAATGTCAGATTTTATTGGTTACATTAAAAATTATGCATTACGTCAAATTAACTTTGATACTAATAAATAAAATCTAATAAATACCTACAAATTCTGTCAGGGAATTTAAAATTTGATTAGCTGTTCTAAAAATTATGTGTCACTTCACATTAATTCTAATACTAATGAATCCGTTTCACTATATCCAACAAATCCTTTATTTCAAGGTAAGATTTTATTGGTTACATTAAAAATTATGACATTGCGTCAAATTAAGTTTGATACTAATAAGCAAGTTTCATTAATACCTACAAATTCTGTAAGGGATTTAAAATTTTATTAATTGTTTTAAAAATTATGTGTCACTTCACATTAATTCTAATACTAATGAATCCGTTTCACTATATCCAACAAATCCTTTATGCCAAGGTAAAATTTTATTGGTTACATTAAAAATTATGACATTGCGTCAAATTAACTTTGATACTCATAATTAAAATTTAATAAATACCTACAAATTCTGTAAGGGAATTTAAAATTTGATTAGCTGTTTTAAAAATTATCTGTTACTACAAATTAAGTCTAATACTAATAAATCCATTTCACAATTAACAACAAATTCTTTAGGCCAAGGTATGATTTTATTGGTTACATTAAAAATTATGCATTAAGTCAAATTAACTTTGATACTAATAAGCAAATTTCATTAATACCTACAAATTCTGTAAGGGAATTAAAATTTTATTAATTGTTTTAAAAATTATGTGTCACTTCACAATAATTCTAATACTAATAAATCCATTTCACAATTAACAACAAATCCTTTATGCCAAGGTATGATTTTATTGGTTACATTAAAAATTATGCATTAAGTCAAATTAACTTTGATACTAATAAGCAAGTTTCATTAATACCTACAAATTCTGTAAGGGAATTAAAAATTTTATTATACGTTTATAGATTATGTGTCACTTCACAATAATTCTAATACTAATCAATCCATTTCACAATTAACAACAAATTCTTTATGCCAAGGTAACATTTTATTGGTTACTTTCAAAATTATGCATTACGTCAAATTAACTTTCATACTAATAAGCAAATTTCATTAATGTCTACAAATTCTGTAAGGGAGCATAAAATTTTATTAGCTGTTTTAAAAATTATGTGTCACTTCACAATAATTCTAATTCTAATAAATCCATTTCACAATTAACAACAAATCATTTATGCCAAGGTATGATTTTATTGGTTACATTAAAAATTAGGCATTACGTCAAATTAACTTTAATACTAATAAATAAAATTTAATAAATACCTACAAATTCTGTCAGGGAATTTAAAAGTTGATTAGCTGTTTTAAAAATTATGTGTCACTTCACATTAATTCTAATACTAATGAATCCGTTTCACTATATCCAACAAATCCTTTATTTCAAGGTAAGATTTTATTGGTTATATTAAAAATTATGACGTTGCGTCAAATTAACTTTGATACACATAATTAAAATTTAATAAATACCTACAAATTCTGTAAGGGAATTAAAAATTTTATTACACGTTTTAAAGATTATGTGTCACTTCACAATAATTCTAATACTAATCAATCCATTTCACAATTAACAACAAATCCTTTAGGCCAAGGTATGATTTTATTGGTTACATTAAAAATTATGCATTAAGTCAAATTAACTTTGATACTAATAAGCAAATTTCATTAATACCTACAAATTCTGTAAGGGAATTAAAATTTTATTAATTGTTTTAAAAATTATGTGTCACTTCACATTAATTCTAATACTAATGAACCCGTTTCACTATAACCAACAAATCCTTTATGCCAAGGTAAGATTTTATTGGTTACATTAAAAATTATGACATTGCGTCAAATTAAGTTTGATACTAATAAGCAAGTTTCATTAATACCTACAAATTCTGTAAGGGATTTAAAATTTTATTAGCTGTTTTAAAAATTATGTGTCACTTCACAATAATTCTAATACTAATAAATCCATTTCACAATTAACAACAAATCCTTTATGCCAATGTCAGATTTTATTGGTTACATTAAAAATTATGCATTACGTCAAATTAACTTTGATACTAATAAGCAAGTTTCATTAATACCTACAAATTCTGTAAGGGAATTAAAATTTTATTAATTGTTTTAAAAATTATGTGTCACTTCACATTAATTCTAATACTAATAAATCCATTTCACAATTAACAACAAATCCATTTTGCCAAGGTTAGATTTTATTGGTTACATTAAAAATTATGCATTAAGTCAAATTAACTTTGATACTAATAAATAAAATCTAATAAATACCTACAAATTCTGTCAGGGAATTTAAAATTTGATTAGCTGTTCTAAAAATTATGTGTCACTTCACATTAATTCTAATACTAATGAATCCGTTTCACTATATCCAACAAATCCTTTATTTCAAGGTAAGATTTTATTGGTTACATTAAAAATTATGACATTGCGTCAAATTAAGTTTGATACTAATAAGCAAGTTTCATTAATACCTACAAATTCTGTAAGGGATTTAAAATTTTATTAATTGTTTTAAAAATTATGTGTCACTTCACATTAATTCTAATACTAATGAATCCGTTTCACTATATCCAACAAATCCTTTATGCCAAGGTAAAATTTTATTGGTTACATTAAAAATTATGACATTGCGTCAAATTAACTTTGATACTCATAATTAAAATTTAATAAATACCTACAAATTCTGTAAGGGAATTTAAAATTTGATTAGCTGTTTTAAAAATTATCTGTTACTACAAATTAATTCTAATACTAATAAATCCATTTCACAATTAACAACAAATTTGTTAAGGGAAGAAAATAAATGAAGTGAGCAACCGTTTTATACTAATATTAGAGAACATATATTACATACATAAACGGATTACAATCGATTTCGCTATCTTGTTAACACGTGGTGACACTTTGACTCTCAAGAGGACAATAGGCGACGAAAACGGTTACATTCAAAAAAACGGCAAAACAGGTGTCGCTCTCGCGATCGACATAGGTGACCGTCCGCGTGACACGTCATCGTCGCGGCATACGTATACAAATTCAAAATCGCGAAAACACCTAACAATCCCCTACTTTTGCGCGATCTATGCCTATATTTCTGGTACAGCGATCGTGAGCTAAGGGTTTTAGCCCTTTTGTTAGGATATCTGCTGGATTTTCCTCTGTTGCAATATAATTGATCTTTATCAATCCTTCTTCGACCTTTTCCCTCACAATATGATAAGCGATGTCTATGTGCTTGGTCTTGGCCTTTTCCACCCTGTTCTTGGAATAATCTATAGCAGCTCGGTTGTCGGAGTAGATTTCAATACTTCCTGAAATTATAAACTCCGATAATTGTAATTCATCTAGCAGCATGCTTACCCAGATTGCTTCCTTAACACCTCGAGATAACGATACATTATCGGCTTCCATCGTCGAAGTCGCTATGCATTTCTGTTTGGAAGAATACCATTGCACAGTGTTATTGCCTATTTTCATGACCATTCCTGAGTAAGAATGTCTATCATCGACATCTCCTGCCCAGTCTGCATCGCAATATATTTTGACTGCAGATTCCTCGTTCGCTGTATATGCCAATCTGTAGTTCTTCGTCTTTTGTAAATAACGTAACACATGTTTCGCTTGGTGCCAGTGTGCTTCTCCTGGATCACTGTTGAACTGTGACAATTTTGTTACAGCGTATATCAGGTCAGGCCTTGTATGCAGGGCTAAGTACATTAATGACCCGATTAAATTTCTATATGGCACACTTGACATTCTTTTTCTCTCCGCCTCTTTTCTGGGACTGTCTTGTGTGGAAATTTTTATCCCTGGGTCCAGTGGGGTCGCCGCTCCACGGCATTCTGTCATATTATACTCCTTTAAAATATTCTCTACGTATGCCCTTTGCGACAGGTATATACCTCCGTTTTTGTGACGATCTACTTTCACTCCTAAGGCATAGTTTATTTCACCCAGGTCCTTTGCTTCGTAAGCCTGACAGATACTCTTGACTAAAACCGTGATTGAGGTTAGATCTCTAGAAAAAATAAAAATATCATCGACATATATTACTACGACTGTCCAAAAACCATGAACATATATACAACTCGAAGATTTCAATCGCCTAAACCCTTGCTTTATTAGGAACTCATCTAATTCCTTGTTCCAATTCTTGCCAGACTGTTTCAGCCCGTAGATTGGTCTAAGTAATTTGGCTACTTTTCCTTCTTCGCATTCGTACAACGGCGGTAACTTCATGTATATCTCCTCTTCCAGTTGTCCGTAGAGATAGGCGCATTTTATATCTAAATGTCTTGTATGCCACTGAAAATCTACCGTTATTGCTAACATCAGTCTTATTATTGAGAAGCTAGCCACTGGGGAGAATGTTTCCTCGTAATCCATCCCTTTCTTTTGAGAAAATCCTTGCGCAACCAATCTTGCCTTGTATCTTGATACTTCTCCGTTTGCATCCCTTTTTAGTTTAAACACCCATTTACAACCGATACATTTTCTTCCTTCGGGTAATTCGGTGACTTCCCACGTTTTTCTCTCCGATAAACTGTCTAATTCTTCTCTGATTGCATTTTCCCATTTGGTCGCTTGTGGTGATGCCAATGCCTCTTTAACGCTTTGCGGTTCTACAATCTCTAAAAAATTTGTTTCGATGTCGCTTCCCAACGTTGAACTGTTATCATCATTATAATCTAGGATTTTTCCTTTTGGCTTTCCTTTACATCCGTACGGGTTTCGTACAACCTTTTTCGGTCTACCAGATCTTGGTGTCGACTGGGATTTTGATGCCCCTACTATCTCGTTATCTGATTGATTTCGTGGTTCCTGTCTTGGACGCCTCTTTTGTTGAACGACTTCTTCGTCGCATGGCGCGCTTGCTTCAAATTCACCTAAGTTATCGACTTCTGACTCGTCGTCCGACCATCTCGCGCATCTCCAGGTCCCATCCTTCTTTTCGCGAGTCCAGTCATACCCTATTTTGTCTTCTGCAAATTTTACATGTTTCGTGATCATTATATCGTCCGTTTTGGGACACCATAAACGATACCCTTTGGTTTGAGTCGCGTATCCAACGAATACACATTCTATTGCTCGATCATCTAATTTCTTTCTTCGTTGCTCGGGCAAACGAGCGTAAGCTAAGCATCCATATGCTTTTAGATGTCGAACACTCGGCGTGCAATCAGTCCATATGGCCACTGGGACTTCATCATTTATGGCAGAATGGCAGACACGATTCTTAATGTAAGCTGCAGTTGTTACAGCCTCTGCCCAGAATCTTTGCGGCAGGTGAGCTGATTTGAGCATTGCTCTCGTCAGATTCAGAAGCGTACGATTTATTCTTTCGGCTACTCCGTTCATTTGTGGGGTGTCTACATTTGATTTTTCGTGTTTAATTCCCAAGGTCTTGAAATATGCGTCTAGCTCCTTGTTACAAAATTCTAGACCATTGTCTGTGCGGAATCTTTTTACCTTTTTACCTTTCTCGCGCTCAACTCTGGCAATATACTCTTTGATACGATTCTTTGCTTCATCCTTAGATTTCATGCACACAACTTTCGTGTATCTGGAAAAATCATCGGTGAACGTTATAAAATATTTATTACCGGCAATCGAATCAGTTGGCATAGGCCCGCATACATCACTGTGGATCAACTCACATGTCCCCTTTGTCTGCTTAAAAGTTAGTTTCCTACTGGCAACTCTTGTTGCTTTACTCACGTTACATGCGTCGCAGGTATAATTATTTGTTTTTGTATTTTCTAACCCAGTTACACGCTTCGTGTCCATTAATTTTTTAATAATTTCGTTACTTACGTGACAGAAACGTTTGTGCCATATTTGATTCGTTTCTATGCTCGTTGCGTGCGATTCCATTTGTAAATTCGCATTCGTACTCACTTCTGCTCTGACTATGTATAAATCGTCCTTTCGATATGCTATGCCAATGATCTCTTTGGTTCTAGTGTTTTTTATTTTAATGACTCCATCTTTTATCAGCAGCTCCTTTCCCTTTTGTTCAATCTGAGATACCGACATAAGGTTTCTTCGTACATTTGGTACGTAGTATACATTGTACAGTATAACTGTCTCCCGTCTGTTACCTATAATCATATTTACGATTATATCCCCTATACCTTGCGCTTTTAGGATTGTACTTCCCCCCTTTTCGGGATCCGCTGCCGTGTTAACCTCTTCGGTGTCAATGGATCTAAACTTTATAAACCAATCGCGCCTTTTGCATACGTGGTGCGTACACCCGCTGTCTAAAAGCCACGAATCATTTAAATCTACATTGTTCAAACTTACTAAAAATGCATCATAATTTTTTGAGAGTCTTGTTTCGGGACCTCTTTTACTTCTGATTGTCCTCATACGGCAATCCCTTGCCATGTGCCCGATTTTATTGCAATTATAGCACTTCCTTGGTTGTCTGGCATCGTCATTCGGTGTCTTAGGCCCTTTTTTCTCAGTTTTCTTATTCACGTGCAGAGCTTCCTTGGGATATTCCGTGGTTTTCTCCACCCTGGACATCCTTCTCTCATATTCCTCTAATAGGACACGTTTAACCTCTGCCGAAGTGAATTTTTCATCTGGAAAACTAGCTAAAGCCATATTTAAATTTTCGTAACTATCAGGGAGTCCCGACAGCATCGTGTACGCAATATCCTCGTCTTTGACCTCTGATCCAGCCTCCCTTAGGTTTCTCGCATTTATTTTAACTCTAGATACATAAGCGGTCATACTTTCATCGTCTTTCATCTTTAAATGATAAAATTCCTTTTTTAATTGCATAATGCGGACTCTAGACTTAGGCTGATGTATTTCTTTTAACGTTTTCCATGCCTCGAACGCGTTCACGCAATCTTCTATATGAACTTGTTGGTCTGCTTCGATATGCAAACCAATAGCCGCGAATGCTTTATTTTCATTAATTTGGTGATTTCTTACCTCTATTTCTGTAGCGTTATCGGGGGGTGCCCTTTTTGTCAGCACGTGGTCGAGCAAGCCTTTACCTCTAAGATACCAGCACATTTCCGTTTTCCAGGTCTGGTAGTTTGAATCTGATAGTTTTGTGATTTGAAATTCACCTTTTAATTCGCTCATTTTTTTTTTTTACGTACTTGTAACACTCTTCCAATTAGTCTAGTAGAAATGTTCTCGTTTTTACTTTGTGCGATGCGCACTATCACTTTGAACGATTCTTTTTCACTTCACTTTTTGTAAACTGGGCCCATAACCATTGTTAAGGGAAGAAAATAAATGAAGTGAGCAACCGTTTTATACTAATATTAGAGAACATATATTACATACATAAACGGATTACAATCGATTTCGCTATCTTGTTAACACGTGGTGACACTTTGACTCTCAAGAGGACAATAGGCGACGAAAACGGTTACATTCAAAAAAACGGCAAAACAGGTGTCGCTCTCGCGATCGACATAGGTGACCGTCCGCGTGACACGTCATCGTCGCGGCATACGTATACAAATTCAAAATCGCGAAAACACCTAACAAAATTCTTTAGGCCAAGGTATGATTTTATTGGTTACATTAAAAATTATGCATTAAGTCAAATTAACTTTGATACTAATAAGCAAATTTCATTAATACCTACAAATTCTGTAAGGGAATTAAAATTTTATTAATTGTTTTAAAAATTATGTGTCACTTCACAATAATTCTAATACTAATAAATCCATTTCACAATTAACAACAAATCCTTTATGCCAAGGTATGATTTTATTGGTTACATTAAAAATTATGCATTAAGTCAAATTAACTTTGATACTAATAAGCAAGTTTCATTAATACCTACAAATTCTGTAAGGGAATTAAAAATTTTATTACACGTTTATAGATTATGTGTCACTTCACAATAATTCTAATACTAATCAATCCATTTCACAATTAACAACAAATTCTTTATGCCAAGGTAACATTTTATTGGTTACTTTCAAAATTATGCATTACGTCAAATTAACTTTCATACTAATAAGCAAATTTCATTAATGTCTACAAATTCTGTAAGGGAACATAAAATTTTATTAGCTGTTTTAAAAATTATGTGTCACTTCACAATAATTCTAATTCTAATAAATCCATTTCACAATTAACAACAAATCATTTATGCCAAGGTAAGATTTTATTGGTTATATTAAAAATTATGACGTTGCGTCAAATTAACTTTGATACACATAATTAAAATTTAATAAATACCTACAAATTCTCTAAGGGAATTTAAAATTTGATTAGCTGTTTTAAAAATTATCTGTTACTACACATTAATTCTAATACTAATAAATCCATTTCACAATTAACAACAAATCCTTTATGCCAAGGTAAGATTTTATTGGTTACATTAAAAATTATGACATTGCGTCAAATTAACTTTGATACTCATAATTAAAATTTAATAAATACCTACAAATTCTGTAAGGGAATTAAAAATTTTATTACACGTTTTAAAGATTATGTGTCACTTCACAATAATTCTAATACTAATCAATCCATTTCACAATTAACAACAAATTCTTTAGGCCAAGGTATGATTTTATTGGTTACATTAAAAATTATGCATTAAGTCAAATTAACTTTGATACTAATAAGCAAATTTCATTAATACCTACAAATTCTGTAAGGGAATTAAAATTTTATTAATTGTTTTAAAAATTATGTGTCACTTCACATTAATTCTAATACTAATGAACCCGTTTCACTATAACCAACAAATCCTTTATGCCAAGGTAAGATTTTATTGGTTACATTAAAAATTATGACATTGCGTCAAATTAAGTTTGATACTAATAAGCAAGTTTCATTAATACCTACAAATTCTGTAAGGGATTTAAAATTTTATTAGCTGTTTTAAAAATTATGTGTCACTTCACAATAATTCTAATACTAATAAATCCATTTCACAATTAACAACAAATCCTTTATGCCAATGTCAGATTTTATTGGTTACATTAAAAATTATGCATTACGTCAAATTAACTTTGATACTAATAAGCAAATTTCATTAATACCTACAAATTCTGTAAGGGAATTAAAATTTTATTAATTGTTTTAAAAATGATGTGTCACTTCACAATAATTCTAATACTAATAAATCCATTTCACAATTAACAACAAATCCTTTATGCCAAGGTATGATTTTATTGGTTACATTAAAAATTATGCATTAAGTCAAATTAACTTTGATACTAATAAGCAAGTTTCATTAATACCTACAAATTCTGTAAGGGAACATAAAATTTTATTAGCTGTTTTAAAAATTATGTGTCACTTCACAATAATTCTAATTCTAATAAATCCATTTCACAATTAACAACAAATCATTTATGCCAAGGTATGATTTTATTGGTTACATTAAAAATTAGGCATTACGTCAAATTAACTTTAATACTAATAAATAAAATTTAATAAATACCTACAAATTCTCTAAGGGAATTTAAAATTTGATTAGCTGTTTTAAAAATTATCTGTTACTACACATTAATTCTAATACTAATAAATCCATTTCACAATTAACAACAAATCCTTTATGCCAAGGTATGATTTTATTGGTTACATTAACAATTAGGCATTAAGTCAAATTAACTTTGATACTAATAAGCAAATTTCATTAATACCTACAAATTCTGTAAGGGAATTAAAATTTTATTAATTGTTTTAAAAATTATGTGTCACTTCACATTAATTCTAATACTAATGAACCCGTTTCACTATAACCAACAAATCCTTTATGCCAAGGTAAGATTTTATTGGTTACATTAAAAATTATGACATTGCGTCAAATTAAGTTTGATACTAATAAGCAAGTTTCATTAATACCTACAAATTCTGTAAGGGATTTAAAATTTTATTAGCTGTTTTAAAAATTATGTGTCACTTCACAATAATTCTAATACTAATAAATCCATTTCACAATTAACAACAAATCCTTTATGCCAATGTCAGATTTTATTGGTTACATTAAAAATTATGCATTACGTCAAATTAACTTTGATACTAATAAGCAAGTTTCATTAATACCTACAAATTCTGTAAGGGAATTAAAATTTTATTAATTGTTTTAAAAATTATGTGTCACTTCACATTAATTCTAATACTAATAAATCCATTTCACAATTAACAACAAATCCATTTTGCCAAAGTTAGATTTTATTGGTTACATTAAAAATTATGCATTAAGTCAAATTAACTTTGATACTAATAAATAAAATCTAATAAATACCTACAAATTCTGTCAGGGAATTTAAAATTTGATTAGCTGTTCTAAAAATTATGTGTCACTTCACATTAATTCTAATACTAATGAATCCGTTTCACTATATCCAACAAATCCTTTATGCCAAGGTAAAATTTTATTGGTTACATTAAAAATTATGACATTGCGTCAAATTAACTTTGATACTCATAATTAAAATTTAATAAATACCTACAAATTCTGTAAGGGAATTTAAAATTTGATTAGCTGTTTTAAAAATTATCTGTTACTACAAATTAATTCTAATACTAATAAATCCATTTCACAATTAACAACAAATTCTTTAGGCCAAGGTATGATTTTATTGGTTACATTAAAAATGATGCATTACGTCAAATTAACTTTGATACTAATAAGCAAATTTCATTAATACCTACAAATTCTGTAAGGGAATTAAAATTTTATTAATTGTTTTAAAAATTATGTGTCACTTCACATTAATTCTAATACTAATGAATCCGTTTCACTATAACTATCAAATCCTTTATGCCAAGGTAAGATTTTATTGGTTACATTAAAAATTATGCATTACGTCAAATTAACTTTGATGCTAATAAACAAATTTCATTAATACCTACAAATTCTGTAAGTGAAGGTAAAATTTTATTAGCTGTTTTAAAAATTATTCATTACGTCAAATTAACTTTGATACTAATAAACAGATTTCATTAATACCTACAAATTCTGTAAGGGAACGTAAAATTTTACTAGCTGTTTTAAAAATTATGTGTCATTTCACAATAAATCTATTTCACAATAACCAACAAATCCATTATGCCAAGGTATGATTTTATTGGTTACATTAACAATTAGGCATTACGTCAAATTAACTTTCATACTAATAAATAAAATTTAATAAATACGTACAAATTCTGTAAGGGATTTAAAATTTTATTAGCTGTTTTAAAAATTATGTGTCACTTCACAATAATTTTAATACTAATGAATCCGTTTCACTATATCCAACAAATCCTTTATGCCAAGGTAAAATTTTATTGGTTACATTAAAAATTATGACATTGCGTCAAATTAACTTTGATACTCATAATTAAAATTTAATAAATACCTACAAATTCTGTAAGGGAATTTAAAATTTGATTAGCTGTTTTAAAAATTATCTGTTAGTACAAATTTATTCTAATACTAATAAATCCATTTCACAATTAACAACAAATTCTTTAGGCCAAGGTATGATTTTATTGGTTACATTAAAAATTATGCATTAAGTCAAATTAACTTTGATACTAATAAGCAAATTTCATTAATACCTACAAATTCTGTAAGGGAATTAAAATTTTATTAATTGTTTTAAAAATTATGTGTCACTTCACAATAATTCTAATACTAATAAATCCATTTCACAATTAACAACAAATCCTTTATGCCAAGGTATGATTTTATTGGTTACATTAAAAATTATGCATTAAGTCAAATTAACTTTGATACTAATAAGCAAGTTTCATTAATACCTACAAATTCTGTAAGGGAACATAAAATTTTATTAGCTGTTTTAAAAATTATGTGTCACTTCACAATAATTCTAATTCTAATAAATCCATTTCACAATTAACAACAAATCATTTATGCCAAGGTATGATTTTATTGGTTACATTAAAAATTAGGCATTACGTCAAATTAACTTTAATACTAATAAATAAAATTTAATAAATACCTACAAATTCTGTAAGGGAATTAAAATTTTATTAATTGTTTTAAAAATTATGTGTCACTTCACATTAATTCTAATACTAATGAACCCGTTTCACTATAACCAACAAATCCTTTATGCCAAGGTAAGATTTTATTGGTTACATTAAAAATTATGACATTGCGTCAAATTAAGTTTGATACTAATAAGCAAGTTTCATTAATACCTACAAATTCTGTAAGGGATTTAAAATTTTATTAGCTGTTTTAAAAATTATGTGTCACTTCACAATAATTCTAATACTAATAAATCCATTTCACAATTAACAACAAATCCTTTATGCCAATGTCAGATTTTATTGGTTACATTAAAAATTATGCATTACGTCAAATTAACTTTGATACTAATAAGCAAGTTTCATTAATACCTACAAATTCTGTAAGGGAATTAAAATTTTATTAATTGTTTTAAAAATTATGTGTCACTTCACATTAATTCTAATACTAATAAATCCATTTCACAATTAACAACAAATCCATTTTGCCAAGGTTAGATTTTATTGGTTACATTAAAAATTATGCATTAAGTCAAATTAACTTTGATACTAATAAATAAAATCTAATAAATACCTACAAATTCTGTCAGGGAATTTAAAATTTGATTAGCTGTTCTAAAAATTATGTGTCACTTCACATTAATTCTAATACTAATGAATCCGTTTCACTATATCCAACAAATCCTTTATTTCATGGTAAGATTTTATTGGTTACATTAAAAATTATGACATTGCGTCAAATTAAGTTTGATACTAATAAGCAAGTTTCATTAATACCTACAAATTCTGTAAGGGATTTAAAATTTTATTAATTGTTTTAAAAATTATGTGTCACTTCACATTAATTCTAATACTAATGAATCCGTTTCACTATATCCAACAAATCCTTTATGCCAAGGTAAAATTTTATTGGTTACATTAAAAATTATGACATTGCGTCAAATTAACTTTGATACTCATAATTAAAATTTAATAAATACCTACAAATTCTGTAAGGGAATTTAAAATTTGATTAGCTGTTTTAAAAATTATCTGTTACTACAAATTAATTCTAATACTAATAAATCCATTTCACAATTAACAACAAATTCTTTAGGCCAAGGTATGATTTTATTGGTTACATTAAAAATTATGCATTACGTCAAATTAACTTTGATACTAATAAGCAAATTTCATTAATACCTACAAATTCTGTAAGGGAATTAAAATTTTATTAATTGTTTTAAAAATTATGTGTCACTTCACATTAATTCTAATACTAATGAATCCGTTTCACTATATCCAACAAATCCTTTATTTCAAGGTAAGATTTTATTGGTTACATTAAAAATTATGCATTATGTCAAATTAACTTTGATACTAATAAATAAAATTTAATAAATACCTACAAATTCTGTCAGGGAATTTAAAATTTGATTAGCTGTTTTAAAAATTATGTGTCACTTCACATTAATTCTAATACTAATGAATCCGTTTCACTATATCCAACAAATCCTTTATTTCAAGGTAAGATTTTATTGGTTACATTAAAAATTATGACATTGCGTCAAATTAACTTTGATACTCATAATTAAAATTTAATAAATACCTACAAATTCTGTAAGGGAATTTAAAATTTGATTAACTGTTTTAAAAATTATCTGTTACTACACATTAATTGTAATACTAATAAATCCATTTCACAATTAACAACAAATCCTTTATGCCAATGTAAGATTTTATTGGTTACATTAAAAATTATGACATTGCGTCAAATTAACTTTGATACTCATAATTAAAATTTAATAAATACCTACAAATTCTGTAAGGGAATTTAAAATTTGATTAGCTGTTTTAAAAATTATCTGTTACTACACATTAATTCTAATACTAATAAATCCATTTCACAATTAACAACAAATCCTTTATGCCAATGTAAGATTTTATTGGTTACATTAAAAATTATGACATTGCGTCAAATTAACTTTGATACTCATAATTAAAATTTAATAAATACCTACAAATTCTGTAAGGGAATTTAAAATTAGATTAGCTGTTTTAAAAATTATCTGTTACTACACATTAATTCTAATACTAATAAATCCATTTTACAATTAACAACAAATCCTTTATGCCAAGGTATGATTTTATTGGTTACATTAAAAATTATGCATTAAGTCAAATTAACTTTGATACTAATAAGCAAATTTCATTAATACCTACAAATTCTGTGAGGGAATTAAAAATTTTATTAGACGTTTTAAAAATTATATCACTTCACAATAATTCTAATACTAATAAATCCATTTCACAATTACTGTTATACGTATCCGCGACAAGACCGAACCGTTGCAGCTCGCGACTATGAGGGTCGTAAATCCTCACTCGATTATTCGATGTCGTTAGAAACGTATTTCCTGACTGGTAAATTAATAGAGTCAGGATAATTCTTTAAGTGTTTATTTTTAGGACTTAGACTTTATTTAGCTTAACAAGATGATTTATAAGTAAAGATATGTATGTGAATTGTAGGATCGTGTCGGACGATTGATGTTTCATGTGTAAAGATTATTTTTGTTCTGTCTTTGGAGGTGAGAAGAATCATGTAAGTAAACTTGTGTAGACGGGTAGGATGGGGGTGTTGTCTAGGATTCGTGGAAATCAAGTCGGAGGCGGAAACAGGGTAAATTACCTGATTGGTTGGAAAATTGGTGGGGTAGGATCTGAAGTGACCGCCTAAAAGTGACGTCGACTGTTTTCGGAAAACCCAGAAACTGGTGACGTAGATGTTTTTATGGATTTGACCCTTGATCTTAGCAAGCAATAAAATTAGGATGCGCCTTGACGTTGAGAAAATATATTTCTAAGGATAGCGAAAAGTGCAAGAACTATTACTGGTAATAAACGTAGGTAAAAACTGTGACTTTAAAGAAATCTGCAGAGACCGTAATGGCTTCATGAGTTTATTGCTGCTGTAGAGGGTTCGGAGCTCGCGAGGGTTCGGAGCTCGCAAGGGCGATGGTTAGGAATTTTTATGGTTGGGGAAAGGTATTGTCACAGTCGACGAAAATAACGGACGCGGAATCTGTCCGCGTAACATGCTCCCCCCGTTGAGAGGGAACCGATCAAAATGATGAGTGTGTGTACATGAGATAATTATGAAAATGCAGATTACATTTAGATATGTGAAGGGTGACGCATATGTATATAGTAATTAAGGGGAATCTTCTTGGTCTCCCATGATCGGATGTTCCTCCGGGGTTGTCTCGTCTCCCTTAGCTGCTGGATGCGTGGTGGTCTCATCTTGGGATTGGTTCAGGAGTGGTACTAGTTTCTTGACACTGCGATCAAGTAAGGTTGTACTTGTTTTGACGGTCACGGTACGGATGATACCGTCGGAGCCAGGGTGAACTTTGACAACCCTGCCTAGTGGCCACTGTGCTGGTGGTACATTGTCCTCCCTCAGTAGGACTATGGATCCTTCTTTGATTAGATGACTGCCTTTCATCCATTTGTTGCGGCTGGTGATTTCGTTGAGATACTCCCGGCGCCAACGAGTCCAGAAATGTTGTTTGACCTGCTGTATGTGTTTCCACCTAGATAGTCTATTCGGAGGTACGTCCCTGAAATCTCGCTCGGGTAAACTCATTAATGATTCGCCGATAAGGAAATGGTTAGGTGACAGGACAAGCAGGTCGTTCGGATCAGATGAAATTGGAGTGAGTGGACGGGAATTCAGGATTGATTCGATCTCTATGATGAGAGTATTGAAATCCTCGAAAGTAAAGAGCTCGGAACCTACGACGCGTTTCAAATGATATTTAAAGGCTTTTACTGCGGCCTCCCAAAGTCCACCAAAGTGCGGGGTGTGAGGTGGCATGAAGTGCCACTGAATGAATTTATTTGCCAAGAATGTCTTGATCTGTTTGTGGTGTTGATCAGATTGAAGAAGATCACGAAGTTCGCGCAATTCGTTATTAGCGCCGACAAAGTTGGTACCATTGTCAGAATACATGTTGATGCAATGACCACGTCGGGCGATAAATCGTCGTAATGCTGCTATGAAGGCATCACTGGTGAGATCGCTTACTAATTCTAAATGCACAGCTTTGATCGCGAGGCATACGAACACGGCAACGTATACCTTTATCCGGTTTCGATTTCGGTGACGCTTTTCCTTGATATAAAAGGGACCGCAATAGTCTACTCCTACATTAGAGAATGGTCGAGCTTCTGTAACGCGGGCTTCAGGTAGATCACCCATCAGGTATTCGACCGGTGGTGGGCGAAGTCGTCGACAGCGTACGCAATCCTTAATTGTTTTCCACACTTGACTTCGTCCGTCGATAGGCCAATAACGTTTTCTAATCGCATATAGGGTAGCCTGAGTTCCTGTATGCAATTGTGAGTGATGTTCCTGTTCGATGATTCGCGTTGTGATTGTTGATTTTGGGAGAATTATTGGGTGTTTTTGGGAAAATGGCATCGTTGAATGTTTGAGTCGGCCTCCTACCCGCAGAATTCCATCCTTATCGAGAAACGGATTTAATCTTTGTAATTTTCCCTTTACGTCGGTTGTTCTTCCTTTGCTGATGCATTGTATTTCGTCGGCGAAGTGGTGCTGCTGTAATAATTTAAGTAATCGATTGCGTGCATTTTGTAATTCTATCACATTGAGACCTTCCTTTCTTGATCGCTTTGATCGCCATCGCAAACAACGTGCGACGACGCGGACAAGTTTTTCCCAAGATGAATATTTTTCAAAGATGCTAGTGTCGACACGGACAGTTGCCAAACAACATGCCTTTCTCTGATCAGGTAGATCCTCGATTGGAGATAGTTCCCATGTTGGCCAATATGTTTCGTCTTTAGAAAGCCACAGTGGACCATGGGACCATATGGACGGTTGTAGAAATTCTTCGGCTGTTTGGCCTCGCGAGATGAGGTCAGCTGGATTGTCTTTAGTTTTTACGTGGTGCCAATTGGATACGTTGCTGTTTCTTTGAATTTCTGCGACTCTATTCGCGACGAAAGTCTTCAGTGTGCCGGGAGACGCGGAAAGCCAGTGGAGGACGATCGTGGAATCGGTCCAGAAAAAATGTCGAGTGATTGGGATATGTAGTGATTTCTCTATTGTTTTATACAGTGATGCGAGGAGCAGCGCTCCGGATAATTCTAGGCGCGGAATGGTTTGTTGCTTAAGAGGGGCTACCCTGGATTTGGCGACTAGAAGTTTGACGTGGATGCGACCGTGTTTATCGATGGAGCGAAGGTATACGCAAGCTCCGAATGCTTTCTCACTCGCGTCACAGAAACCGTGTAACTGTATTTCTACCGGTGAATTGATTATAGTATTCCGATCGAATGTGATGCTGTTTAATAATGGTAGTTGTCGATAGTACCTGTCCCAATCGTTTTGCACACTTAGTGGCAGCGATTCGTCCCAATCCACCTTAAGTGTCCACAGTTTCTGGAGTAATATTTTTGCTAGTACTATGACTGGCCCGAGAAGACCTAATGGGTCGTAAATTTTCGCGATTTCTGAACTTATTAAGCGCTTAGTGGTACGGTTTGTGCGTGAATCTGTTTTTACCGCGTAATGTATTAAGTCGTTTGATGAGTTCCAATACACGCCGAGTGTTTTCAGAGTTGACGATTCGCCGATCGCGAGATTTTGATTAATGTCCTGTTCCGCTAAACCGTCTAACAATTCCCTGTTATTGGATGCCCATTGTCTAATATATAAACCCGCTTCCTTCAAGATAGAAGTTAATTCTTTCCTTAGACGAACTGCTTCTTCTTTCGTTGAAGTTCCTGTCAGGACGTCATCTACGTAGAAATCGCGATGTAGGATTTTTGCTGCGGAGGGGTATTTATGTTCTTCGTCATCAGCCAATTTTTGAAGGCAACGGATGGCTAAATAGGGAGCTGACGATAAACCGAAAGTGACGGTATTGAGTTGGTATGTTTGTATTTGCCCGTCGGTGTCTCGCCATAAAATTTTTTGAAATTTACGATCTTCAGGGCGTACGAGAAATTGTCTATACATCTTCTCGATATCACCCGTGAGAACGAAGCGATGAATACGGAATCTTAATAGGATGTATAACAAGTCTTCTTGAATCTTCGGCCCGGTATGTAAGGTGTCGTTCAAAGATATTCCTGAGGTGCTTTTAGCTGAGCCGTCGAAGACGACTCTCAATTTTGTTGTTTGGCTCGTTGTCTTGACGACGCCGTGATGCGGTAGATAAAAGCCGCCAAGGTCAGGATTGTCCGATGCGATTTTGGACATGTGTCCGAGATCCAAGTATTCTTGTAATACGGAATGATATCGTTGCTGTAGAGCTGCATCCTGCTTCAGTTTCCGTTCCAATGAGATTAATCTCTTCATGGCCTGCTGTTTCGAATGACCTAGTTGCACAATTTTGTCGTTGAAAGGTAATGCTACTATGTATCTCCCTTCCTCGCTACGCGTGACGTTGGTCTTGAAATGTTCTTCGCAGATCTTCTCGGATCCTGACAGGTGTTGAACTTGCGGGCCTTCGTCCAGTTCCCAAAAACGCGAGATATCCTCTAGTAGATGCGGTGTATTTGCGTGGTACGCTGTTGTATGTGATGAGGTCGCGGTTGGAGCACTCCCCCCGATTACTCATCCGAGTCTAGTTTTTTGCAAGAATAACGGTGACCCGTCGGATGGGGTGAGATCGATCTGTCCCACACACAGCAGTGATAGAGCTGTACCTGCGCCGAGCAAGAGATCAATTGGCGCTGGTTGGTGGAATTCTGGATCGGCGAGCTTGATGTTTTTCGGAATCTTTATTAACCGACGGTCGATCGGTTGATCAGGGATGGTCGATGATATTTCGGGAATCGTTAAAAACGTTAACGAGCGCGCGTATTTGTTGTTGTTCGATCGGATGGTGGCCATGATTGCATGTTTCGAAATCGTGGATAGCGCGTTGAGAGCTCCAATGGGGATGGTACAATCTGTTTTCGGAAGATTGAGTTTGCTTGCTAGCCTGTCGGTAATAAAATTCGCGGTCGCGCATGTGTCTATCAACGTTCGGCATTGGATAGCTTGATTGTTCTTATTGAGGATGCTGATTCGCGCGGTTACCATAAGGTCGTGTGTTACGGAGTTTAGAATAAATGTTTTTTGCCGCGGGGGGTCCCTTGGAAGCTCTACCTGCTCTAGTCACGCCGACGTTGAGGGGTCATACCTGGTCGACGGACGTTCCATTGTTGTATTCATATGTGGCGATGATGGAATTTCACGATCTTGGTAATGGGTGGGTTCTTCTTGATGTAATAGCGTATGGTGTTTTCTATTACACCTGCGGCACGAGCCTGATGGGCATGTTCTGATCGGATGTATGTCACCTAGACAATTTGGACAAAGTGATGCCCGCTCCACTATCTTAATGCGCTCTTTGACCGGTTGATCACGTAAAAAGTTGCAATATCGTGTCTCGTGATTACCGTCACAAAGGCGGCATTTTATTCTATGGGCTGTTACGAATGCGTGTTCTCGCGGGGACATGAATCGCGGATTTCGGAAATTATCAGGGGTCCTTCTTGGTGCTGTACTGATTGGTTTTGGCGTTACGGCCGGAGCACAATCTGCTCGCTTTTCTAGGAAGTTGAGCAAGTTTGTGATTTTTGGCATCTGTTTATCTGTCAGTGTGAGCTCCCATTGAAACGTTAAATCTACGGTCATTTTGGATAGAACAATTGAAATTAACATGCTATCCCAAGACGCTATGTTTTCGCCGAGATTTTTTAGAGCTTTTAGGTGTTGATTGATCGTATCGACTAGGTTCTCTAAAGCCTTGGGCGTTTCTCGATTTATTTTCGGCAATTCGCGTATCGCGTCGCAATGTTTTAATAAGATTTTTCGCGGGCAGTCGTATTTCTCCTTTAATAAGTCTAGCGCGTCGAAATAATTGGCGTCTGTAATATTAAGTGATTGAATGCATGCGGCTGCTTTTCCGGTTAATGTTGATCGGAGATATTGTAATTTTTGCACCGGCGTAAGATCGTCGTTATTGTCTATCATTGACGAGAAAACCTCGAAAAAGGAAGTCCATTTTTCGATTGCACCGTCAAAGGTGGGTAATCGCATTTCCGGGTACCTGATCGTCATCGGAGCCATTACTGGTGATGATGAAGCGTCGACGGTTCTAACGGCGGCACGGGACGGTTGATCTTCTTGGATTAAATTGTCGGCGCGACCAATAAGATCATAGTATTGAGTATGAATCTCGTAACGACGCGGAGATTCTGTTTCGTCTAATCCTTCCAGTTCGAATTGGATATCTTCGAAACGTTGCCAAACGTCAGATAGACCCTTGAGCTGTGCTTTTATTGCGAACGCGTTTCGTTGTCCCGATTGTTCGTATGTATCAAGGAGTTTTGAAAACGTGGTCATTTGTCCGATAATGTGACCGCGCTTGCGTCGTAAAGTACTGATGTTAATTCCGTGTAACGCGGAATGAGATTGACCGGCGGCTTGTTCGATCGAATCGTTTGGCATCGTGAGGTCTTTAGGGAAATATGTGAGGAATCGGCAAAACAAAAATGAGCCTACCTTGTTGCGTCGATATTAGCGTAATTGCTGCGTTTGATGATCCTGGATCTCAGGATGAAGGGCACGGTTGTGATGAATCGATGCCTTGATGGTTGATCCACGTAGAAGACTGCGTGGCGATTGTTTGTTGTAACGTAGGTGTCAGCTTGGATGCTGCGTTTGGTGATCCTTTGTTGTAGGATGCAGGACACGGTTGTGTCGAATCGATGTCTCGATGATTGATCCACGCAGAAGACTGCGTGGCGATTGTTGTATGCGTAGATATCAGCTTGATTGCTGCGTATGGTGATCCCAGGTTATAGGATAGTTGATCCACGAAGAATACTGGCGTGGCGACTGTTCGTTGATGTTGATGACGCTGGGCGTCCGATGTAGTTAATGATGTCACTTCACTAACTCACTAATTCCGTACACGAATCCGGCTCGAAGGACCAAAATGTTATACGTATCCGCGACAAGACCGAACCGTTGCAGCTCGCGACTATGAGGGTCGTAAATCCTCACTCGATTATTCGATGTCGTTAGAAACGTATTTCCTGACTGGTAAATTAATAGAGTCAGGATAATTCTTTAAGTGTTTATTTTTAGGACTTAGACTTTATTTAGCTTAACAAGATGATTTATAAGTAAAGATATGTATGTGAATTGTAGGATCGTGTCGGACGATTGATGTTTCATGTGTAAAGATTATTTTTGTTCTGTCTTTGGAGGTGAGAAGAATCATGTAAGTAAACTTGTGTAGACGGGTAGGATGGGGGTGTTGTCTAGGATTCGTGGAAATCAAGTCGGAGGCGGAAACAGGGTAAATTACCTGATTGGTTGGAAAATTGGTGGGGTAGGATCTGAAGTGACCGCCTAAAAGTGACGTCGACTGTTTTCGGAAAACCCAGAAACTGGTGACGTAGATGTTTTTATGGATTTGACCCTTGATCTTAGCAAGCAATAAAATTAGGATGCGCCTTGACGTTGAGAAAATATATTTCTAAGGATAGCGAAAAGTGCAAGAACTATTACTGGTAATAAACGTAGGTAAAAACTGTGACTTTAAAGAAATCTGCAGAGACCGTAATGGCTTCATGAGTTTATTGCTGCTGTAGAGGGTTCGGAGCTCGCGAGGGTTCGGAGCTCGCAAGGGCGATGGTTAGGAATTTTTATGGTTGGGGAAAGGTATTGTCACAGTCGACGAAAATAACGGACGCGGAATCTGTCCGCGTAACAATTACCAACAAATCCTTTATGCCAAGGTAAGATTTTATTGGTTACTTTAAAAATTATGCATTCTGTCAAATTAACTCTGATACTAATAAACAGATTTCATTAATGCCTACAAATTCTGTAAGGGAATTCAATGTTGTATTAGATGTTTTAAAAATTATGTGTGACTTCACATTAATTCTAATACTAATGAATCCGTTTCACTATATCCAACAAATCCTTTATTTCAAGGTAAGATTTTGTTGGTTACATTAAAAATTATGACATTGCGTCAAATTAACTTTGATACTCAGAATTAAAATTTAATGAATACCTACAAATTCTGTAAGGGAATTTAAAATTTGATTAGCTGTTTTAAAAATTATCTGTTACTACACATTAATTCTAATACTAATAAATCCATTTCACAATTAACAACAAATCCTTTATGCCAAGGTATGATTTTATTGGTTACATTAAAAATTATGCATTAAGTCAAATTAACTTTGATACTAATAAACAGATTTCATTAATACCTACAAATTCTGTAAGGGAATTTAAAATTTGATTAGCTGTTCTAAAAATTATGTGTTACTACACATTAATTCTAATACTAATGAATCCATTTCACAATTAACAACAAATTCTTTATGCCAAGGTAACATTTTATTGGTTACTTTCAAAATTATGCATTACGTCAAATTAACTTTGATACTAATAAATAAAATTTAATAAATACGTACAAATTCTGTAAGGGGATTTAAAATTTTATTAGCTGTTTTAAAAATGATGTATCACTTCACAATAATTCTAATACCAATAAATCCATTTCACAATTAACAACAAATTCTTTATGCCAAGGTAAGATTGTATTGGTTACTTTCAAAATTATGCATTACGTCAAATTAACTTTGATACTAATAAGCAAATTTCATTAATACCTACAAATTCTGTAAGGGATTTAAAATTTTATTAGCTGTTTTAAAAATTATGTGTCACTTCACAATAATTCTAATACTAATAAATCCATTTCACAATTAACAACAAATCCATTATACCAATCTAAGATTTTATTGGTTGCATTAAAAATTATGCATTATGTCAAATTAACTTTGATACTAATAAATAAAATTTAATAAATACGTACAAATTCTGTAAGAGATTTAAAATTTTATTAGCTGTTTTAAAAATTATGTGTCACTTCACAATAATTCTAATACTAATAAATCCATTTCACAATTAACAACAAATCCATTATACCAATCTAAGATTTTATTGGTTGCATTAAAAATTATGCATTATGTCAAATTCACTTTCATACTAATAAATAAAATTTAATAAATGCGTACAAATTCTGCAAGGGATTTAAAATTTTATTAGCTGTTTTAAAAATTATGTGGTACTTCACATTAATTCTATAACTAATAACTACATTTCACAAATACCTGCAAACCTTTTATGCGAAGGTAAGATTTTATTGGTTACTTTCAATATTATGCATTATGTCAAATTAACTTTGATACTAATAAGCAAATTTCATTAATACCAACAAATTCTGTAAGGGAATTAAAAATTTTATTAGACGTTTTAAAAATTATGTGTCACTTCACAATAATTCTAATACTAATAAATCCATTTCACAATTAACAACAAATCCATTATACCAAGGTAGTATTTTATTGGTTACATTAAAAATTATGCATTATGTCAAATTAACTTTAATACTAATAAATAAAACTTAATAAATACGTACAAATTCTGTAAGGGATTTAAAATTTTATTAGCTGTTTTTTAAATTATGTGTCACTTCACAATAATTCTAATACTAATAAATCCATTTCACAATTAACAACAAATCCATTTTGCCAAGGTAAGATTTTATTGGTTACATTAAAAATTATGCATTACGTCAAATTAACTTTGATACTAATAAATAAAATTTAATAAATACGTACAAATTCTGTAAGGGATTTAAAATTTTATTAGCTGTTTTAAAAATTATGTGGTACTTCACATTAATTCTATAACTAATAACTACATTTCACAAATACCTGCAAACCTTTTATGCGAAGGTAAGATTTTATTGGTTACTTTCAAAATTATGCATTACGTCAAATTAACTTTGATACTAATAAGCAAGTTTCATTAATACCTACAAATTCTGTAAGGGAATTAAAAATTTTATTAGACGTTTTAAAAATTATGTGTCACTTCACAATAATTCTAGTACAAATAAATCCATTTCACAATCGACAACAAATCCATTTTGCCAAGGTAAGATTTTATTGGTTGCTTTAAAAATTATGCATTACGTCAAATTAATTTTGATACTAATAAATAAAATTTAATAAATACCTACAAATTCTGTAAGGGATTTAAAATTTTATTAGCTGTTTTAAAAATTATGTGTCACTTCACATTAATTCTAATACTAATGAATCCGTTTCACAATTAACAACAAATCCATTATGCCAATCTAAGATTTTATTGGTTGCTTTAAAAATTATGCATTACGTCAAATTAATTTTGATACTAATAAATAAAATTTAATAAATACCTACAAATTCTGTAAGGGATTTAAAATTTTATTAGCTGTTTTAAAAATTATGTGTCACTTCACATTAATTCTAATACTAATGAATCCGTTTCACAATTAACAACAAATCCATTATGCCAATCTAAGATTTTATTGGTTGCATTAAAAATTATGCATTACGTCAAATTAACTTTGATACTAATAAATAAAATTTAATAAATACGTACAAATTCTGTAAGGGGATTTAAAATTTTATTAGCTGTTTTAAAAATTATGTATCACTTCACAATAATTCTAATACCAATAAATCCATTTCACAATTAACAACAAATTCTTTATGCCAAGGTAAGATTGTATTGGTTACTTTCAAAATTATGCATTACGTCAAATTAACTTTGATACTAATAAGCAGATTTCATTAATACCTACAAATTCTGTAAGGGAATTTAAAATTTGATTAGCTATTTTAAAAATTATGTGTCACTTCACAATAATTCTAGTACGAATAAATCCATTTCACAATTAACAACAAATCCATTTTGCCAAGGTAAGATTTTATTGGTTACTTTAAAAATTATGCATTACGTCAAATTAACTTTGATACTAATAAGCAGATTTCATTAATACCTACAAATTCTGTAAGGGAATTTAAAATTTGATTAGCTATTTTAAAAATTATGTGTCACTTCACAATAATTCTAGTACGAATAAATCCATTTCACAATTAACAACAAATCCATTTTGCCAAGGTAAGATTTTATTGGTTACATTAAAAATTATGAATTACGTCAAATTAACTTTGATACTAATAAACAGATTTCCTTAATACCTACGAATTCTGTAAGGGAATTTAAAATTTGATTAGCTGTTCTAAAAATTATGTGTTACTACACATTAATTCTAATACTAATGAGTTCATTTCACAATTAACAACAAATTCTTTATGCCAAGGTAACATTTTATTGGTTACTTTGAAAATTATACATTACGTCAAATTAACTTTGATACTAATAAACAGATTTCATTAATACCTACGAATTCTGTAAGGGAATTTAAAATTTTATTAGCTGTTTTAAAAATTATGTGTCACTTCACAATAATTCTAATACTAATAAATCCATTTCACAATTAACAACAAATCCATTATACCAAGGTAGTATTTTATTGGTTACATTAAAAATTATGCATTATGTCAAATTAACTTTAATACTAATAAATAAAACTTAATAAATACGTACAAATTCTGTAAGGGATTTAAAATTTTATTAGCTGTTTTTTAAATTATGTGTCACTTCACAATAATTCTAATACTAATAAATCCATTTCACAATTAACAACAAATCCATTTTGCCAAGGTAAGATTTTATTGGTTACATTAAAAATTATGCATTACGTCAAATTAACTTTGATACTAATAAATAAAATTTAATAAATACGTACAAATTCTGTAAGGGATTTAAAATTTTATTAGCTGTTTTAAAAATTATGTGGTACTTCACATTAATTCTATAACTAATAACTACATTTCACAAATACCTGCAAACCTTTTATGCGAAGGTAAGATTTTATTGGTTACTTTCAAAATTATGCATTACGTCAAATTAACTTTGATACTAATAAGCAAATTTCATTAATACCTACAAATTCTGTAAGGGAATTAAAAATTTTATTAGACGTTTTAAAAATTATGTGTCACTTTACAATAATTCTAATATTAATAAATGCATTTGACAATTAACAACAAAACCATTATGCCAAGGTAATATTTTATTGGTTACATTAAAAATTATGCATTAAGTCAAATTAACTTCGATGCTAATAAGCAAATTTCATTAATGTCTACAAATTCTGTAAGGGAACATAAAATTTTATCGGTTTTAAAAATTATGTGTCACTTCACAACAATTCTAATACTAATAAATCCATTTCACAATTAACAAGAAATCCATTATGCCAAGGTAAGATTTTATTGGTTACATTAAAAATTATGCATTACATCAAATTAACTTTCATACTAATAAATAAAATTTAATAAATACGTACAAATTCTGCAAGGGATTTAAAATTTTATTAGCTGTTTTAAAAATTATGTGTCACTTCACAATAATTCTAATACTAATAAATCCATTTCACAATTAACAACAAATCCATTATGCCAATCTAAGATTTTATTGGTTGCATTAAAAATTATGCATTACGTCAAATTAACTTTCATACTAGTAAATAAAATTTAATAAATACCTACAAATTCTGTAAGGCAATTAAGAATTTTATTAGCTGTTTTAAAAGTTATGTGTCACTTCACAATAATTCTAATACTAATAAATCCATTTCACAATTAACAACAAATCCATTATGCCAAGGTAAGATTGTATTGGTTACATTAAAAATTATGCATTACGTCAAATTAACTTTCATACTAATAAGCAAATTTCATTAATACCTACAAATTCTGTAAGGGAATTTAAAATTTGATTAGCTGTTTTAAAAATGATGTGTCACTTCACATTAATTCTAATACTAATGAATCCGTTTCACTATAACCAACAAATCCTTTATGCCAAGGTAAGATTTTATTGGTTGCATTAATAATTATGCATTACATCAAATTAATTTTGATACTAATAAATAAAATTTAATAAATACCTACAAATTCTGTAAAGGATTTAAAATTTTATTACCTGTTTTAAAAATGATGTGTCACTTCACATTAATTCTAATACTAATGAATCCGTTTCACTATAACCAACAAATCCTTTATGCCAAGGTAAGATGTTATTGGTTACATTAAAAATTATGACATTGTGTCAAATTAACTTTGATACTCATAATTAAAATTTAATAAATACCTACAAATTCTGTAAGGGAACATAAAATTTTATCTGTTTTAAAAATTATGTGTCACTTCACAACAATTCTAATACTAATAAATCCATTTCACAATTAACAACAAATCCATTATGCCCAGGTAAGATTTTATTGGTTATATTAAAAATTATGCATTAAGTCAAATTAAGTTTGATACTAATAAATAAAATTTAATAAATACGTACAAATTCTGTAAGGGATTTAAAATTTTATTAGCTGTTTTAAAAATGATGTGTCACTTCACAATAATTCTAATACTAATAAATCCATTTCACAATTAACAACAAATCCATTATGCCAATCTAACATTTTATTGGTTGCATTAAAAATTATGCATTACGTCAAATTAACTTTGATACTAATAAGCAAGTTTCATTAATACCATGAAATTCTGTAAGGGAATTAAAAATTTTATTAGACGTTTTAAAAATTATGAGTCACTTCACAATAATTCTAATACTAATAAATCCATTTCACAATTAACAACAAAATCTTTATGCCAATGTAAGATTTTATTGGTTACTTTCAAAATTATGCATTACGTCAAATTAACTTTGATACTAATAAGCAAATTTCATTAATGTCTCCAAATTCTGTCAGGGAACATAAAATTTTATCTGTTTTAAAAATTATGTGTCACTTCACAATAATTCTAGTACGAATAAATCCATTTCACAATTAACAACAAATCCATTATGCCAATCTAAGATTTTATTGGTTGCATTAAAAATTATGCATTACGTCAAATTAACTTTGATACTAATATATAAAATTTAATAAATACCTACAAATTCTGTAAGGCAATTAAGAATTTTATTAGCTGTTTTAAAAGTTATGTGTCACTTCACAATAATTCTAATACTAATAAATCCATTTCACAATTAACAACAAATCCATTATGCCAAGGTAAGATTGTATTGGTTACATTAAAAATTATGCATTACGTCAAATTAACTTTCATACTAATAAGCAAATTTCATTAATACCTACAAATTCTGTAAGGGAATTTAAAATTTGATTAGCTGTTTTAAAAATGATGTGTCACTTCACATTAATTCTAATACTAATGAATCCGTTTCACTATAACCAACAAATCCTTTATGCCAAGGTAAGATTTTATTGGTTACATTAAAAATTATGCATTAAGTCAAATTAACTTTGATACTAATAAGCAAGTTTCATTAATACCTACAAATTCTGTAAGGGAATTAAAAATTTTATTACACGTTTATAGATTATGTGTCACTTCACAATAATTCTAATACTAATAACTACATTTCACAAATACCTGCAAACCTTTTATGCGAAGGTAAGATTTTATTGGTTACTTTCAATATTATGCATTATGTCAAATTAACTTTGATACTAATAAGCAAATTTCATTAATACCAACAAATTCTGTAAGGGAATTAAAAATTTTATTAGACGTTTTAAAAATTATGTGTCACTTCACAATAATTCTAATACTAATAAATCCATTTCACAATTAACAACAAATCCATTATACCAAGGTAGTATTTTATTGGTTACATTAAAAATTATGCATTATGTCAAATTAACTTTAATACTAATAAATAAAACTTAATAAATACGTACAAATTCTGTAAGGGATTTAAAATTTTATTAGCTGTTTTTTAAATTATGTGTCACTTCACAATAATTCTAATACTAATAAATCCATTTCACAATTAACAACAAATCCATTTTGCCAAGGTAAGATTTTATTGGTTACATTAAAAATTATGCATTACGTCAAATTAACTTTGATACTAATAAATAAAATTTAATAAATACGTACAAATTCTGTAAGGGATTTAAAATTTTATTAGCTGTTTTAAAAATTATGTGGTACTTCACATTAATTCTATAACTAATAACTACATTTCACAAATACCTGCAAACCTTTTATGCGAAGGTAAGATTTTATTGGTTACTTTCAAAATTATGCATTACGTCAAATTAACTTTGATACTAATAAGCAAATTTCATTAATACCTACAAATTCTGTAAGGGAATTAAAAATTTTATTAGACGTTTTAAAAATTATGTGTCACTTTACAATAATTCTAATATTAATAAATGCATTTGACAATTAACAACAAAACCATTATGCCAAGGTAATATTTTATTGGTTACATTAAAAATTATGCATTAAGTCAAATTAACTTTAATACTAATAAATAAAATTTAATAAATACCTACAAACTCTGTAAGGGATTTAAAATTTTATTACCTGTTTTAAAAATTATGTGTCACTTCACATTAATTCTAATACTAATGAATCCGTTTCACTATAACCAACAAATCCTTTATGCCAAGGTAAGATTTTATTGGTTACATTAAAAATTATGCATTAAGTCAAATTAAGTTTGATACTAATAAATAAAATTTAATAAATACGTACAAATTCTGTAAGGGATTTAAAATTTTATTAGCTGTTTTAAAAATTATGTGTCACTTCACAATAATTCTAATACTAATAAATCCATTTCACAATTAACAACAAATCCATTATACCAAGGTATTATTTTATAGGTTACATTAAAAATTATGCATTACGTCAAATTAACTTTAATACTAATAATTAAAATTTAGTAAATACCTACAAATTCTGTAAGGGAATTAAAAATTTTATTAAACGTCTTAAAAATTATGTGTCACTTCACAATAATTCTAATACTAATAAATCCATTTCACAATTATCAACAAATCCATTATGCCAAGGTAAGATTTTATTGGTTACATTAAAAATTATGCATTAAGTCAAATTAACTTCGATGCTAATAAGCAAATTTCATTAATGTCTACAAATTCTGTAAGGGAACATAAAATTTTATCGGTTTTAAAAATTATGTGTCACTTCACAACAATTCTAATACTAATAAATCCATTTCACAATTAACAAGAAATCCATTATGCCAAGGTAAGATTTTATTGGTTACATTAAAAATTATGCATTACATCAAATTAACTTTCATACTAATAAATAAAATTTAATAAATACGTACAAATTCTGCAAGGGATTTAAAATTTTATTAGCTGTTTTAAAAATTATGTGTCACTTCACAATAATTCTAATACTAATAAATCCATTTCACAATTAACAACAAATCCATTATGCCAATCTAAGATTTTATTGGTTGCATTAAAAATTATGCATTACGTCAAATTAACTTTCATACTAGTAAATAAAATTTAATAAATACCTACAAATTCTGTAAGGCAATTAAGAATTTTATTAGCTGTTTTAAAAGTTATGTGTCACTTCACAATAATTCTAATACTAATAAATCCATTTCACAATTAACAACAAATCCATTATGCCAAGGTAAGATTTTATTGGTTACATTAAAAATTATGCATTACGTCAAATTAACTTTCATACTAATAAGCAAATTTCATTAATACCTACAAATTCTGTAAGGGAATTTAAAATTTGATTAGCTGTTTTAAAAATGATGTGTCACTTCACATTAATTCTAATACTAATGAATCCGTTTCACTATAACCAACAAATCCTTTATGCCAAGGTAAGATTTTATTGGTTACATTAAAAATTATGACATTGTGTCAAATTAACTTTGATACTCATAATTAAAATTTAATAAATACCTACAAATTCTGTAAGGGAATTTAAAATTTGATTAGCTGTTTTAAAAATTATGTGTCACTTCACAATAATTCTAGTACGAATAAATCCATTTCACAATTAACAACAAATCCATTATGCCAATCTAAGATTTTATTGGTTGCATTAAAACTTATGCATTACGTCAATTTAACTTTGATACTAATATATAAAATTTAATAAATACCTACAAATTCTGTAAGGCAATTAAGAATTTTATTAGCTGTTTTAAAAGTTATGTGTCACTTCACAATAATTCTAATACTAATAAATGCATTTCACAATTAACAACAAATCCATTATGCCAAGGTAATATTGTATTGGTTACATTAAAAATTATGCATTACGTCAAATTAACTTTCATACTAATAAGCAAATTTCATTAATACCTACAAATTCTGTAAGGGAATTTAAAATTTGATTAGCTGTTTTAAAAATTATGTGTCACTTCACAATAATTCTAGTACGAATAAATCCATTTCACAATTAACAACAAATCCATTTTGCCAAGGTAAGATTTTATTGGTTGCATTAATAATTATGCATTACATCAAATTAATTTTGATACTAATAAATAAAATTTAATAAATACCTACAAATTCTGTAAAGGATTTAAAATTTTATTACCTGTTTTAAAAATGATGTGTCACTTCACAATAATTCTAATACTAATAAATCCGTTTCACTATACCCAACAAATCCTTTATGCCAAGGTAAGATTTTATTGGTTACATTAAAAATTATGCATTACGTCAAATTAACTTTGATACTAATAAGCAAATTTCATTAATACCTACAAATTGTGTAAAGGAAACAAAAATTTCCCTTTTTTTAGAAATTACGTGTTACATAACATTAATTCTAATACTAATAAGTACATTTCACAATTACCTACATATTCTATAAGCGAAGGTAATATTTTATTCGTTATATTAGAAATTATGCATTATGTCAAATTAACTTTGACACTAATAAACAAATTTCATAAATAACTACAAATTATGTAAGGGAAGGTAAAATTTTATTCGTTACTTTAGAAATTATGCATTACGTCAAATTAACTTTGACACTAATAAACTTATATGATAGAGCGGGTGAAGCGGTGTAGACAGACTGGTAGATTCTCAATTTTTACATTCGTTAATGCACATAGATGTCGCATGGGGTCGAGGCGTCGGCACTCCAACACTTCCCCTCGATGCGGAGACTCCTCGCTCAATGGTCAGCCCCAGGAGGTCCCTGCAATGCAGATGTTTGGGGCCTGGCAAGCCCTTAGTCATGATATCCGCCGTTATGTCCTCGGCGGAGACATGTCTGATTTTTATCAATTTTTCATCCACGGCCTCACGTACGAAATGGTGGCGTACGTCGATATGTTTTGTTCTGCCGTGATAAACTGGATTCTCGGCCAACCTGCGTGCTCCATTATTGTCGCAGTGTATACTTACGTCAGCAAGCGCATCAAAACCCAGCTCCAAAACAAATTTGCGCAGGTGAATTACCTCCTTGGTCGCCCCGCTGAGTGCCATGTACTCAGCCTCCGTCGAAGAGAGCGCCACGGTTCTTTGCTTCCTGGACTCCCAAGACACAGCAGCTCCGGCCAGTAAGAAAGCGTATCCGGTATAGGACCTCCTGTCATCCGGACATTTCGCCCAGTCAGCGTCGACATAACCAGCCAAGGGCTCTGCTGTTTTCTTGAACGATAGACCCATCGACGATGTGGCTTTCAGGTATCGGAGCACGCGCTTCGCTGCTGCCCAATGATCTCCATCGTAACAGTTGTTGTATTGGCTCAAGTAACTGGCAACATGCGCGATGTCAGGTCTAGTGCATACAGCAATGTACATCAAGCTCCCGACGAGCTCGAGGTATGGGAGCTTTCACCCCAGAAAGAATTCGGTAATCCCGACTGAACCAATAAACATCTGGTCATGTCCATTAATGTCCGGTTGCGCCGTTCCGCAACTCCGTTTTGTTCCGGGTTGTGCGTCACTGTCAGTCTGAGTCCTATGCCGTTCGATTTGAGGAAATTATCAAACTCTTTATTACAGTATTCTTTGCCGTTATCGCTATGCAAATTCTTTACCTTCCTGTCGGTTTGGTTTTCCACGAAGGATTTGTACTCCTTAAATGATTCTAGCACTTGATGCTTACCCCTTACTAGACGAATCTCGCATCAACCGGAGAAGTCATCAATGAATGTAACGAAATATTTCGCTCTTCCGTTCGACTCTGTGCGCATCGGACCGCACACGTCCGAGTGAACGTTTTCTAATAACCTTTAGTTTCGTTCCAACGTTTTAAGAAAAGGAGTTCGCGACATTTTTCCGTAAATACACGTATCGCATTCGTAATTCCCGTCGTGGCTTTCTAAACGCATTCCTTCTACACGCCCGTCTTTGTTGCATTCGAAAAGGCCTCTAAAGTTTAAATGGCCCATTCGTCGGTGCCATCTTTGCGTCAAATTAATTTCCGATCTCGTACTACATTTCTCGGCTATACACGCGGTCGCGTCACGCTCCCTCTCGCGTAAAAAATATAGTCCGTTTTTCCGCTCGCATGATAATATAACCTCGCCGGTATCTGCGGCGATTTGCGCAGATTTATTGTTGAAAACCACCTTTAAACCTCTGTCGGTAATTTTTGTTACCGATAATAAATTCGGTCGTAGGTCCGTTACGTAGACGGCATCGTTCACTGTCACGTTCGTAGATTTTCCGTTCGATTACGCGACGAAGGACACCGTACCTTTAGCTTTAATTTCCGCTGTGTCGTTGTTCGCTAAACCGAGCGTTCCTTGTTTAACCTCTGTCACGATCGCGAATTTGTCTTCTCTGTTGCACAAATGAGCCGTACAGCCGCTGTCGAGGCACCATCTAGCGTTTCGCACATCGTTCGCTTCCGCACTGTTTTCCGCTACGCACGACTCATCTTCAATGGCGTACAAAGATGCATGATTCACTTTATAGTCCCGTTTCACTTTTTCTTTACATTCCGACGCTTTATGTTCGACTTTTCTACACCGATGACACTTGTATTTAAACGATTCCGACTTCTTATTTTCAGTATTCACATTTCGTCGCTTTTCGAATTTCTTTTTCGCGTACATAGCGTTCGGCGTATCTTCCCGCGTATCGTTTTTTCTTGCGTCGTTTTCTTTTACGATCTTTATCCGCTGAATTTCGAGTGACGGTAGCTCATCGCGCGACTCAATCGCACAGCGAAAATTCTCGAAGCTATATGGGAGGCTGTAAAGAAGCATCACCGATAATAAATCTTGATTTATCTGTATTTCCATCTCACCTAGCTTGTCTACAGTATCGAAGAACTCCGTGAGATGTTCGCGTACATCCCCGCTTTCGGCCATCTTTTGCAATGTCAATCGCTTCAACAACGTGGCTTTTCGGGCTGGTCCCTTCGATTGGTATATTTCCTGTAATTTTAGCCAGACTTGTCTCGATGTGGTACATCCTTTAATCTGCTTCAGTTCCGAAGGATTAATGCACAGAATAATATCTGCTTTAGCTTTTCGATCCTCCGTCACCCATTTTTCCGCCGCTTCTCTTGATCTTTCGTCTGCGCCGACGATTTCGGGTTTCGTTTTTCCACCGCTCACGTATCCCCACGTGTCATTCTTGATGAGCAACGCTTCCATCTGGATTTTCCAGGTGTCGAAGTTATCTTTGTATAACGGCTCGATTCTTACAGTCGACGCGGCCATGATTATTTTCTCAAAAAACGTAATAACCTTAACTATTTACTGCGCGTGTTTGACAATGCCTGGTCCCATAACCTGATAAGACAGAGCGGGTGAAGCGGTGTAGACAGACTGGTAGATGCTCAATTTTTACATTCGTCAATGCACATAGATGTCGCATGGGGTCGAGGCGTCGCCACTCCAACATAAACAAACTTCATTAATACCTTCGAATTCTGTACGGGAAGGTAAAATTTTATTAGCTGTTTTAAAAATAATGTGTTACTTCACATTAATTCTAATGCTAATAAATACATTTCACATATACCTACAAATTCTGTAAGTGAATGTAAAATTTTATTGGTTACCTTAAAAATTATGTCTTACTGTAACGATTTTTACGCATTCGTCGTTGCGTACTGGTGTTCGGACAGGGTGATTTGGACATTAACGATGACTCGTGAATTACTGCGCAACGTTTATTGCACAGAGTCAAGTACACGAGTAACAAACAATAAATATAGTCATTTACACATGATCGAGTACTCACAAAACAGTTATTCTAATGAGCGCGCTGACCATCGTTGTTGTATGCGACACGTGGTCGAGAGTGTTCGGAGGTTATTTCGAGATATTATTGATCTCTGAGCAGTCTGTGATTATATTAATCACTCGCGGAGCGTTCTGTTCACAATTACGCGTTCAGAGGACTTTCTAATTATACAACATAAAACGCAAAGTTTTGTGACGCCTGTAAGACCGCGACTGTCGATCTCCCTTTTCGGTGATAACCCGGCCGCTAGAGGGCCGCGAGTAACACCTCGCGATTCCGTGATTCTCGCTAGAACAAAGGTACGGTCGCGAGTATATAAGCGACACGCGAGCTCGGTACAGGGGACCAGGCTTCCGCTTACGAGTGCGTCGATTCCCGAATCACGAATAAGCCGTGAGCCTGCTCCTGTTTTTATCAAGTCTGCGACTTGACTTCCTCCTTCCTTCGACGGAGTCCCGTACGGGGTGTTTTTGCAACCGTACGAGAAAAACATCCCGTATCCCCGGCCTTGCCTGACAGTTCGCTGCCGAGGTGCCATCCTTGACCGCCGGAAGGACGATTACCGTTCTCGGGACGCGTCCTCGGAGCCACGGTCCTCTATTGCCCGGGATCCAGTGGAGTGTGTTACGCAACCGCTGCTCCAGGGGCATCTACTCCGATACCCGATACTCCCGTCTACCCCAGCGCCGCCGGGACCGCCGCGTCCGCGCACTCTCGACACGTCCGAGCCGCGTCCGAGCCGCATCCGAGCGTTCTCGCCGAGTAAATGTCCGAGCGTCCGCGTAAAGCATTGTCCGTCCGAGCGTCCGCGTGAACCAATGTCCGTCCGAGCGCCCGCGTAAAGCATTGTCCGTCCGAGCGACCTTAGTATATAAGCCGCGAGCAAGCCGTTGCTTGCAACGTCCGAACCGCGTCCGAACCGTCGTCCGTCCGAGCGTCCGACCTAGCGCGCACTCGATACGTGCCGACCCAACCTGGCATACCGGCTGAGCCGGCAGGTTTGAACGTTACAGTTTTTTAGGTCTAGTTTCGTATTTCCGAAAATTTATACAAAATTTTGCGCTACAAGCGAAACCATTATACGATTTATTAAAATGTAAAACCTCATATCGATGGGATGAGCAAATGTTAGAATGTTTTGAAAAGCTTAAAGAAATTTTAATGTCAGAACCAGTTTTAGCAATCTATTCGCCACTTGCAGAAACCGAATTGCATTGCGATGCAAGTAGTCATGGATTTGGATCTGTTTTATTGCAGAAGCAAGTAGATGGAAAATTTCATCCTATATGTTATTTCAGTAAACGCACGAGTAAAACGGAGTCAAAATACCACAGTTTTGGGCTCGAGGCCTTACCAATAGTTTATTCGTTGGAACGTTTTCGAATTTATTTACAAGGAATTCAGTTTAAGATTGTAACGGATTGTCAAAGTCTGAAATTACGATTACACATTGGAACACCGACCAGGGGAAAAATTAGTTCACGCGGATGCTTTGAGTCGAGAATTTAGTGTATTGATTATTACAGAAAATAGTTTTGAACGAAATTTGGCGATTTTACAGAATCAGGACTCCGAAATCAGTAAATTGCATGATACGTTATTGCACGGTGAAAATAAATTTTTTGAATTAAATAACGGTTTAGTCTATCGAAAAATTAATAATAAATTATTATTTTATGTTCCTTCCTCGATGGAAGAAAATATAATTCGTACGAATCATGAAGAAATAGGTCATCAGGGGTTAAACAAAACAGTCGAGTATATTTCACGAGTTTACTGGTTCCCGGATAAAAAGGCGAAGGTGCAAAATTTTATAATGAACTGTTTGAAATGTATCACGTATTCGACAAATGCCAATCGCGTAGAAGGAATATTGCAATGTCCGGACAAAGGAACAGTACCATTTTATTGTATTCATATTGATTATTATGGCCCATTAGAACGTACGCGACATCGACAGAAATATATTTTTGAAATAATAGATGCTTTTACGAAATTTGTAAAATTTTATCCGACAGTGACCACAAATGCAGACGAAGCAATTAAACATTTACGTACATATTTTTCTAATTATAGTAGACCGCATAAGATAGTATCAGACAGAGGTAGTGCTTTTACATCTAATAAATTTAAAAAATTTGTAGCAGAATACGGAATTCAGCATGTGTTGATTGCGACGGCAACACCACACGCTAACGGACAAATCGAAAGAATTAACAGGTCACTTACTACGATGTTATCAAAATTAAGCGCGACTACAGGTTCGTGGAATGAAATATTAGTTAAAATAGAATATGCTATTAATAATACGTTGAACCGTAGTATAAGAGATACACCGTCTAAATTATTGTTCGGGATAAATCAAACTGGTCAAGTTAACGACGATTTACGTAGAATTATGGAAGAACCCGAAATTCGAGTTTTGAACACGATTAGAGCAAATGCAGTTGCGAATATACAAACGACCAATGAATATAATAAGCGTTATTATGATAAGCGACACAAATATCCAACACAATATTCAGTAGGCGATTATGTTGTGATAAAAAATGTAGACGTCACGCCAGGTGTTAATAAGAAATTATTACCAAAATTTAGGGGGCCGTATCAAATTTCAAAAGTATTAGACAAAAATCGTTATGTCATACGTGACCCGGAAGGACAACAATTGACGAATTTGCCATTTGAAGGTATTTGCTCACCGGAGAATATGAAATTATGGATAAATCAAAATGTATAGAAGATATAATATAAGATTTGTATTAATTTAGTTTAAGATTAGATTAAGTAAGCGAAGCGTTTGTATCATTAAGCAGAAATATTTTGTTTCGTTAATATTTGGAGTAATATGCGAATATTTTTGTGTGCGTGGAAATATGTCGAGATTGAATTTAATTTACTTTATGTTTTGATTTCATAGATTATTTGTTTCTTTTGTCGTAAATTAGCGTTCTTTTGTTTTGTTTTATAATTATCACAACACATATGCGAAACGATTGAGGGCAATCGTTTTGTCAGGATAGGCCGAGTTATAGTATCGATATATATCGTCTCTACCGAACGATGCTCCGTAAAACAAATGAGCGACTTCGATTCGCAGCTGAGGAACGCCGCGAGAAACGGAGTCTCCTACCATCCGTTGACCGCGAACGATCGCATTTAGTTTTAGTCTTTTCACGTTATTTTTATTTGTTACAATATATACTCATATTTGTGTTTCGTTATTAAAAGACTATTTTTATTTAAATCCTGACACCCTTAGTCTACTACAGACGGACAAAGGTAACGGATATATATTATCAATTCAAGATCAATTAACTAAGTATCTTGTATTAGTTCCATTAAAACAAACTTCATCTGTTCAAATAGTAGAGGCACTCTTGAAATATTGGATATATTTATTCGGATCGCCTAAGCATATACTCACGGACCAGGGACAGAATTTTGTATCAAAAATTACTGCTGATTTTGAAAATATATTGGAAATAGGTCACATAACGACAACTGCCTTCCACCCACAATCAAACAGTTCGCTAGAACGAGCAAACGGAGTAGTCAAGGAAATGATTCGGACAACCATAAAAGATAAGGACATAAATTGGGACGAAAAACTAAACATGTTGGCATTCGGTTATAACACGTCCATACACGAAAGCACGGGCAAAACCCCATTTGAACTTACTTTCGGTAGAACGGCAGTTTTACTCTCCACAATTGCCCTTACACCAGCATTGACCCGGGAAGAACTGTTTTTGCGATGGAAGAAACGACACGAAGCCGCACTACGAGATGCTCGTAAAACACTGGAAGACACCAAGCGGAAGAATCAGCTCGTTCAAGACGACGGAATTATCAAACCACAAGTCATCTTTAAAGTAGGAGATAGGGTACTCATTCACAACGACTATTCGCGCAGTAAGCTGCGACCAGAATGGCTCGGACCCTCGATCATTAAATCGATTAAAACTCCTAACTATACTGTCATATGGGACGGACGAGAATTTACGGTACATGGTAACCGGTTAAAATTGTATCATTGTTGATTTCAGGATGATCATTCTTCTGCTTCTGCTGGGTTTATCCGATGCCCATCGTATAACACCATTGGGCAACACGAGCGTGTTCCTTGAAGTCATCGGAGAGGCCCACCTATTCTCACAAGAGTGGAACATGATCGTCGCGGTAGATGCAACGGAACCTAAGCAACGAGTGTCCAAAATAGCGGCAATGGCAGCAAAGACCGCAGAAACCTGTAAACTCCATAATTGCAGCGCAGCCCGTGAAATCAATCTCGTTCAACAGCGAATCCAGCGGGTGATCAATTCACTTTCTCGATTATCCGAACTTACCACATTACGTTCGCGACGAAAACGCGGTTTGATAAATGCGATAGGCACGCTTTCAAAAACACTATTTGGGACATTAGACGAATCCGATTTATCTTGCATAAATTCAAACATAGACAAATTATTCGAAATCGATAATCAACTCTCTTGCGCAATATCAAATCAGTCATTACTAATTAAATCAATGTTACGTGAGAATAGTTTGGAGTCTGTAAAAGCGATGCATGACACATACGATAGAATAATTAGAGCTATATTAAACGAAACGAGATCAACCGAATACTTAGCCCACGTATCGACGCAACTTACTGCTTTAACGCTCTTAGTAGATGAATTAAGCGAGGACACGCAGGTATTACTATCTGCTCTAACGTTAGCTTATAACGGAATTGTACACCCGGAATTAGTACCACCAGATGATTTTATACTACACTTAAAAACTGTATACGAAAAGGCAAATATACCTTCCGTGATTGCACTCACGACTCGTAATTACAATACATTCATTATGATGAGCCAGATCGCCATACTTTGCAGTAAGGGTAAATTGATATATTCTATAAAAGTTCCTGTAATGTAGAATGAAACATGGAAGATATTGTGCCTCTACCCAGTTCCGAAAAAGCATAACGATCTCTTTGAAGTTCTTCTTGACGAGCACTCTTTCGTATTTTCACATAAATTATCATACATACCTATTGATGATGTCACGTTAGGAAACTGCAAAAAAACATTAGGATATTTCATTTGTAGACGTAATATACCAGAACATAATCAATTAAGCTCAGCTGATTGCACATCAGAAGATCTCTGCAACGTAATAAGGCCAGCGACCGCCTGTCACGTAACACCTATAGTGATAAACGATGTCAGCTACATTCCATTGAAGGCCGTCGGTAAATACATAGTAATACCACGAAACGAGATACGAACCCGAACAACTTGTGAAAACGAGCAATTAACCTCAACCATTGACATTCTTAGTCTTATAGAAGTTTTCGGTGACTGTACACTAAGTACTCCGTTAATCACAATGAGGATAGGACGAGGTAACACCACTATAGAATTTGAAACGCGATTCCACCTGGTATCTTTAAATTATTCAGTTGATGATGTACAGTTACTCCGCAACAATATCCCGTCACTTCCTAATCATGCGCAACTAGCGTCAATCGGACAGTATGAAAAAAATTTGGATCAATTGGACGATACATTGGCCAGAATTCGTAAAGAACGGCGAATTAGAAGTTGGGCCGAAAAATTCTAAAGTATTGTTACCTACCTTGGCTATGGAGCGCTAGGTCTTCTTATCGTATATGGATTATTTAAATGCTTTCGATTCTCAGAGTTGCCCGGAAAAAACCTCTGCATTCAGATATTTTGCCAGAATAGTCACAATACCACCCCCGTAGTTGAACCAGAAACAACTCGGGTACGCTTTTCAAAAATAAGTAGCAAATACGATAGATTTGTAAAACCTGCGAAACCCACCGAGTTTAAGTAAATTTGAGGACAAATTCTATGTAACGAAGGGGGTGTAACGATATCCAAAATCCCTTGGTCAGACATTCCATTGGGCTTCCTAGAAACCACGCGCCGCAATAAAATCCTTAGTCTAGCATTCCACTTCCGTTCCTAGCAATCCGCGCCACATCCAAAAAACCTTACGTCCACATTCCATCGTTAATCCACACCCAATTTCCGAGTTCACCCCCTCCAGTGCGAAAACATATATTATAAATGTAACTATCGATTCTCAATAAAGTAGATTCTGTTCGGCAAACGCAGTGTGAATTACCTTGTTTCGGCGACAACCGTGACAGTAATAATAATAATGACAATATCAGTAATAATAATGATAATAACAATAATAATAATGACAATAACAACAATAATAATGATAATAACTGTAATAATAATGATAATCACACCAATAATAATGATAATAACAATAATAATAATGACAATAACAACAGTAATAATGATAATGATAATTACAATAATAATAATCAGAATAACAGTAATAATAATGATAATAACAGTAATAAAAATGACAATAACGACAATGATAATGATAATGACAATAACGCCAATAACAATAATAACGACAATAACAGTAATCATAATGATAATAAAAATAATAATAATGATAATAACAACAATAATGATGATATTAACTGTAATGATAATGATAATAACAGTAATAATAATGACAATAACAATAATAATAATGACAATAACGATAATAATAATGCTAATAACAGTAATAATAATGATAATAATAGTAATCATAATGATAATAACAATAATAATAATAATGTCAATAATACTAATAATAATGATAAAAACACCTAATAATAATAACAATAACGACAATAATAATGACAATAACAGTCATCATAATGATAATAAGAATAATAATAATGTAGGATCGAATAAATCGAGGTAGACGGATTTGGTTGAAACAACGAAACAATAAAAAAACTTTAATGAATTAACGATTAACAAAAATACAGAAAAAGGTTACAAGACGACAACGTGCTACTTCGAGCGTTACAACATGACTGGCTACCCACGCCACGCCGTTTTCCTCGTTCTCCCTGAATTCCCGCGTGAAAAACAAAAGACGAACTATCCCTTGTCTTCGCGCGCGCTACGTTCGCGCCAAAAACCCTCGTGGCGCCAAATCACCGCGTCACCGGACATCCGAGTCGCCCGATCGCACCCGACGACTCCCGAACAACCGATCCCTCAATAATGATAATAACTGTGCAATATAGTTATTTTATTAGAAATGATTTAATACACAATGCTTTCACAAAGACGCTAGGACGCTAATTGCGTGCCATGCAACTGTTCGCTTCGCGCTACGTTCCCCCTGCCGAATCAAACAAAAGACGGGGGGCTCCATCCTTCCACGCGCAATGTACTGGGGTACAGGGAAACAATCTCACACACACACCCCCCTTGTTTTTATTGCCAGTTAATTTGTAATATTTCCCTTTCATTTTTATATAGCTTAGGTCCAGTCAAAGCCTTAGTCAAACAATCTGCACTCGTATGAATACTAGGAACATGAGATACAAAAATATTATTCTCTTTCATACCTTCTCTAATAAAATGAAATTTTCTATTTAACAATTTCGTCCGCGATTTATAATTTCCACCGTTTGACAATTTTATCACATTTATGCTATCACATTTTATTTGTTCCGTTATCTCATTCTTTTCTATTACTTCTCTCAACAGCCGACTTAGCCATATCACATCTTTCATTCCTTCAATCATAGGTTCCAACTCGCTCTCAGTTGACGACAAGGCAACTGAATATTGTTTTTTACTCCTCCACTGAATTAGATCACCATTTCGATACACAAATGTCCTGGTAAAAGATTTAGTATCTTTCGTTATGTCCCATGACGCATCAGTTTCGCAGTCTATTCGATTTCGTATGTTCTTTCCCCCATAACATAAACGGCAATTAATTGTTCCCTTTAAATATCGTAGCACTCTCTTTAAACCCGTCATGTGTATTTCCCTCGCATCATTATTATATTGAGACAAATAACTTAGTGCAAAAGCAATGTCTGGTCTTGTATTAACACTTAAAAACATTAGCCTTCCCACCAATTCCTGATATTCTTTGACATTACATTTATCACTATTTTCATAGTTGTCCATTTTTACATTCACATCAATCGCAGTTGACGTACCATTGCATTCATCCATGCCATACTGTTGAAGATTTAGAGAGCTCTCTGCTGCGACCCGCTCCAAAAGGGCAGAAGAACAGCTGGAGACGACTCAGGGCCTCTCGAAGTCGGAAGAAAAAATAGTGCCTGCTCTGACTACTCTGCACGTGGTCGACGAAGACCACGATGCATCGGCCTGCTCCAAGTCTGCTCGGGAGCTTGAGGCGGAGGGACGTGTGAGGGTGCAGGAGCACATCCTGTACTCGATCACCGATCTCAAGATCAGCATCGACGACTCGGCTTCATCGATGAATGCCGAAGGGAAGGAGCTTGCCTTGCAGGAGCTGCAGCAACTGCATCGCCAATTCCGCGATAATCACTCCTGGCTGCTCGCTAATTGGACGCCTGCTCTGGCCCAGTCCACCTACATAAAGGACAAGCTTGAACGCCAGGAGGCCAGAGAGGTGTAAAAGCTGCAACAACAGCTGGCCACTGTTGCACAATCGACTGCTCAGGCTGCTCAGACCGGGCAACAGGCTGCTCCGACTGACCGGCGACCAGTCAGTCGACTCCCTGATATATCGCTGCCTACCTTCGACGGCTCTTACACGGAGTGGCCCCAATTTAAGGCGCGCTTTGAATCAGTAGTAGGCAGCCAAGAGAGCCTCACCAATACCGAGAAGCTCCATTATCTTTTGTCAGTGCTGCGGGGGCCAGCATTGGAAATGGTAAAACAGCTGCAACCTGTCGACTTGTCCTATCAGACCGCTCGAGTGCTCCTGACTGCTCGGTACGAGTGCAAGCGGCTCATAATTCAAGATCAGATTGAGCGCATGCTTGCACTCAAGCCGATGACCCAGCTGAGAACACGGTCCCTGGAACGCCTGCTCAACATAATTAATGACTACGTGCAGCTCGAGGCAAAGTTGGACTCAGACCACTCGTCTGATCGGTTCATGGTCCATATCATGTCAGGGCTGCTCGACAAGGACAGCATGGAGGCGTGGCACACCTTCATCGGGCGCAACATTGACTTTCCCACGGTCGAAACTCTGATGACGTTCCTGCGGGGCCGGATTGTCATCGTGGAAAGCCTTGAAAGGGCAAGGCAGACCCAGCCAACTCGACCCGCCTCCATGGCTGCTCCATCTAAGGCAGTTCAAGGACCATCTCGCAAGCTCACGGCCACGACTACTCAGTCAACTCATTCTACTCAGGCCACTCACCAGTCTGTTCCAAAAGGCTTCTCGTACCCGTGTGATTGTTGCGAGGGACAACACTTTGTGGCAATTTGTCACAAATTTCGAGGCTTGAAACCGACCAGGAGGTTGGAGGTGGCTCGTGACCGAGCACTTTGCGTAAACTGTCTGGGCCACCACAATGTACGTAAGTGTCGGAGCAAGACATGCTGCAATATTTGTGACGAACGACATCACACGATGCTGCACGGCACGGACATAGTCACTTTGTACGCGAATCAAGACAACTCTCCTGAAGCAGCAGGACCTGGCCCCTCCTCTGCTCAGTCAATTCCGAAAAGACGATACTGAAGACGTTCTGCAGTCGTCAACGCAGACAACTCAGACTACTCCAATACAGGCCACTTCGACAACTCCAACGCAGTCCACTCAGAGCAACTCAGTGCAGCCTACTCAAAAAAACTCAGTGCAGTCCACTCAGAACAATCCAGTGCAGCCCTGTCAGATCAAGTGAACGCAGCCCACTCAGAACAACTCTACGCAGTCGACTCAGAGCAATCCAGTGCAGCCTTCGCAGATCAACTCTACGCAGTCCACTTAGACCAATCCAGTGCAGCCCACTCCGACAAGGTCTACGCAGCCTACTCAGACCCATGCAACTTTGTTAGCTACTGCAATGGCTCAGGTTAAGTGTCCGACTCACTCACAGCAGGTAAGACTACTTGTAGACACTGGCTCCGAATTGTCATTCATAACTGAGGCATGTCTCAGACGATTGCAACTCCAACGCAAGCATTCTATTATTGATATCCTCGGAGTCAGTGGAAACAAGGCAGGAAAAACTCGTGGCGTAACATCAGTCCCACTTCACTCAAACTACAGACCTCTCTCAATCACTGTACAGATTCATATACTTTCATCTGTCAGCTGTCTACTGCCAACATTCAGAATCACGAACACTCCTGAATGGGCTCATCTCAGCAAGATCAACCTTGCAGATCCAGACTTCCTAGTGCAAAGGAAAGTAGACCTACTCTTGGGAGTCGACGTTTATGGACAGCTGATAAGGCCTAATATTATACAACCTTCAGTACACTCTCCAATGGCACAACTGTCTATTTTTGGGTGGTTGGTGCTTGGACCAGTCTACTCAACATCATCAGTGGTTCATAACACCCACCTTGGCGTCACAAAATCAGACACTCAGTCTCTTGATGTCACTGATTTGATTGCCAAGTTTTGGTTACAGGAGGAGCCTCCACGAGACAATACTTCTCTCCTCACTCCTGACGAGGAGGAATGTGAGGCCCACTTCTGTAAAACACACTCAAGGGACGCCTCAGGTCGATACACAGTCCGAATACCACTGAAAACGGCTCCTTCTGCTCTAGGCGACTCGCTCCAGACTGCTCACAGATATCTTAGACGGATCCTAAGGCGACTCGACAGGGACACTCAATATAAGGAATTGTACACTTGCTTCATGCAAGAGTATAGCGACTTGGGACACATGGTGAAGGTATCAGACAACTCAAATATTAACAAGTCAAGGAATGGACGAGCTGTTTCAATCGGGAAGACGACCCTGGCACATGACGATTCGTCGTCAGGAGGGTTGGGGGTCTCCTCCGGTTGTTCAGCAACTCCTTCTTTTAAGGAAACTTATCCTTATTACTTGCCTCACCATGGAGTTCTAAGGCCTGACAGCACTACAACGAAATTAAGGGTAGTCTTCAACGGGTCCAGCGCAAGCTCATCAGGCGCCTCCATCAACGATCTGATGCATACTGGACAGAACCTCACGTTGAACATCTTCGACCTGCTCGTGTGGATTCGACAGTATAAACATCTGTTTGCATCAGACATCACGAAGATGTACCGACAGATTAAGGTGCATCAGGACGATTGGGATCTTCAGAGAATTCTCTGGATCGATGAAAACTCTCAAGAATGCTCATATTGGCTCACAACTGTCACGTATGGAACGAAGGCTGCGCCGTTCCTTGCGATCAGAACACTCTTGCAACTCGCCGAGGATGGAGGAAAGAATTACTCTCTTGCCGTGAACTCCATCAAACACGGACGATATGTCGACGACATCTTCGACGGCGCCGACTCAGGTGAGCAACTTATAGAAATTGCTCTTCAACTCTGCCAGCTCTGCAAGGCGGGCGGTTTTCTCCTTGCAAGATGGCACTCAACAAGCACTGAGTTACTCCACACAGTGTCTCCTGATTGTCGAACCAATGCGGAAATCTCATTTGACGACTGCAGAACCAAAATACTCGGAATCCGCTGGTTACCAATCAAAGATACTCTAGAATTCTCATCCATTTCTGTTGCACACTCTGACAGACCAACCAAACGCCTCGTCCTATCAGAAGTAGCACAAATTTATGACCCATTAGGCCTCACTTCTCCAGTTGTAATCAGAGCAAAAATGTTCATTCAAGAACTCTGGTTACATCAACTGGACTGGGATTCCCCTCTCCCAGATACTCTGATCACTCAATGGCTCAGCATCCGGACAGATCTAATATGCCTGGCCAGGCTTTCAATACCTCGACGGTTCAACACTTATTCCACCTCAAGAGTTGAACTTCACGGATTTGCTGATGCATCCCAGCTCGCAATGGCAGCTGTTATCTATCTCATTGTCCACTCTCCGTCCACAGGGCCCAAGATATCTCTCCTCTGCTCGAAGACAAAGGTTGCTCCACTCAACGGACTAACTATTCCCCGGTTAGAACTCTCAGCAGCGCTGCTTCTGTCTATTCTTATCAACCACGTGCACGCTACTTTGCACCTGGACATTTCTAACATACATTTGTGGACGGATTCTCAGGTAACTCTCACATAGATCAGAACTCACCCATCCAAATGGAAGGATTACGTGCGGAACCGCGTAATGAAAATCCAAGAACTCTCGGAAGACTCTCACTGGAGGCATGTACCAGGCACGTTCAATCCAGCTGACTGTGCCTCAAGAGGAATGCCCACAGATCAGCTGGAGAATCAGTCACTATGGTGGAGGGGACCGCCATGGCTTACTCTGTCACGTGACTACTGGCCTACTCAAAATTATGAAGTGCGAGACGATCTTACTGCGCAGGAGATTCGTTCTCACGTAACACTTCATTCAGTCAACTCACCACCCCAGTACAGCTGGGACTTGATTTATCATTGTAGCACTCTGAAGAAATTGCTTATGATTACTGCTCTTTGGACACGCCTGCTAAGAAAACTCGGTAAGAAGTATGGTCCACTCCGGCCAGCTTCAGTAATTGCAACAGATTTGGAAGAAGCACGTCGCTTCTGGATAAAGGCAACTCAGACGACCTTCTATCAAGAAGAGCTCAGAACACTCAAAAAAGGTTCCAAACTTCCAACGTCGCACCCATTCAATCGTCTAACAGCTTTCGTCGACCAAGACGGAATCATTCGAGTGGGTGGACGATTAGAACACTCTGCTCTGTCCTACGATAATAAACATCCTGCAATCTTACCCAGAAATTGTCGGTTTTCAGATCTTGCAATAGCCCATGCGCACGAGAAAACTCTACATGGAGGAACTCAGGAGACTCTGGCGTATCTCAGACAGCGCTACTGGCTAATTGGAGGCAGAGCACCAGTCAAATCTCATATCCTCCGATGTGTAGTGTGTGCTCGTCATCGAGGAATCAGAGCCCAACAATTGATGGGCCAACTACCTCGTGCCAGAGTAACACCATCTCGAGCATTCACTCACACGGGGATAGACTACGCAGGACCACTCACATTAAAGACTTGGAAAGGCAGAGGGGCAAAGACAGCAAAGGGATGGATATGCGTCTTTGTATGTCTTACCACGTCTGCAGTCCACCTTGACGTCGTCTCAGACTACTCTACGGAGGGTTTTATGGCCACGTACAGACGATTCACCTCAAGAAGAGGGCTTCCATCAAACCTCTACTCAGACTGTGGCACGAATTTCGCTGGAGCAGAAACTCAACTTAGAAAGTGTTTCGAAGAAGGCACCAAGGAGGCTCAACGATTGTCACATTTCGTCGCCAAGCAGAATACTCAGTGGCACTTCAATCCTCCAGCAGCTCCTCACATGGGTGGAAAGTGGGAAGCTGCAGTCAAATCGGTCAAATTCCACCTTCGACACACACTCTGTTAGAATTTTGTTAGGAGTGGAGGAAGAATTGATATTTCTTAATTTGGTTAATTTTATGATCAGTTTATTAAAATAAAGAAATCTATTATCTATAACAAAAATTTCATACACTAGTTGGCGACAGGCCGCGAAATAAACATAAGAACAGATTTTTATTTTTACGCTTTTTGTATACGTCCGCTTACCTCGACGAACAAAACAAGAAAGAGGCATGGGCAAGCAGCTCCCACTCCTCGGCCCCTGCTGCTCCGTTCGAAACGAACCTCATGGGCTCTCGCGCGCTCCTTTCAAACATGTGAGCCCGCGTGACGATTATTATAACCAACACACTCAACGACACTCCGTTGACGTTCGAAGAAATCTCGACAGTTCTCGCCCAAATTGAAGCGATACTAAACTCCAGACCTCTCGGATCGCGCAGCGAAGAACCCGAAGATGTTCTAACACCAGGACATTTTCTAATTGGCACTGCACTCAATGCAGTACCAGAAGCCAGTCTGTTAGATTTATCGACATCTCGTCTAACTCGTTGGCAATTCTTACAACAACGGGTTCAACAATTTTGGAAATTGTGGTCAACACAATACCTCCAACGTCTACAATCCATCTCGAGATGGTACCACCCAGACAACTCTATCAAACTTAATTCGATTGTTCTTATTACAGATGAACGCTTACCTCCTGGTAAATGGCCACTCGCCCGAGTCATTGAAATGCACCCTGGCAAGGATGGACTAACTCGGGTCGTAACTCTAAAGACTGCGACCACTACGCTCACTCGACCGATCACCAAGCTCGCACTCCTGCCAGTCACAGCCGCTGATATTCACTCTGCCACTCTTCAGGACGACTCAAAATTTACTCAGCAAACAGAAGATTTAGCAGTTTAATAACACCACTGGCGTCATCTATATGCGCCTGTGATGATTAATGAGCGTCTGTGACGATCACGCGTCGATTAAATACCAATAGCGTCATCTGTGAGCAGTCATAATGATTCGCGTTACGATTAATCGATATTCAGATCGATCGTAACGTGAAGTCAGTCGTCTCAGAGACTTCTCAACGGTCTGCTCGTGTCGGTTACGGTCTGCTCATGTGCTCGCTCGTACGCTCTTTATGTTGTAACGTGTTAAAGTACGCTCAGAACTCTCATGAGAAAATACTCCGCGAGTGATTAATATAATCACAGACTGCTCATGAGATCAGTAATATCTCACAAGTCCGTTTCCGGTCAACTCTTTGTTCGTGTGCTAACACGTGCGTCGTTACGGTCCGCTCAACGGAAGAACACTTTGTTCGGTGTTGTATAGTAAGAAAGTCTTCTCAGAACGCTTAATTGTTAATAGAACGCTCCGTGCACGATTAATATAATCACCGTCTGATCAGAGATCAATAATATCTCGAATTAAACTCTGAACACTCCCGACCACGTGTCGTATACAACGACCGTGGTCAGCACGCTCGTTAGAATAACTGTTCTGTAATACTCTGTGATGTGCAAAAGACTGTATATTTTTGTTTGTTACTCGTTTACTCGACTCTGTGCAATAAATTGTGTGCAGTAATTCACGAGTCATCGTTAACCCTTTTAATGCCAGCGGGCCGATTGATCGGCCCGCGGTCCTTATGCGAAAAGTGCCACAGGCCGATGCGTTGTAGCGGGCCGACCGCCCGGCGGCCTTAAATTAAAAATAACAATGTTACAATTAAATATATTTTATACTTAAAAATTTTGCAGCACAACATTATATTCCATATCCTTTAAGTTTCAGAAGAATAAATAGTAAAATATTCCTCCGGGAATTCGGAATTTTGTTCCTTATAAAGCTATTCATATGAGCGCACATATTAAATCGGCCCGTGGCACTTCTCGCATGTACTCCGTAAAATGCCTGGCACTAAAAGGGTTAATATCCGAACCACCCTGTCCGAACACCCGTACGCAACGACGAATGCGTAAAAATCGTTACACATACATAACTAATAGTCTTTTTATATAGTCTTCTTGATGCACACACACTCTCTCATTCTCCTGTTCTACTTGCACACCTAATATATATCTAGCATCCCCAAAACATTTCAAGTCTATTTTATTTCCTACTCTACTCATATAATAGTTTTCTATGTCTTGGTCACTTGCTACAACTACCATATCGTCCACGTGTACTGCACAGTACAAAAAACTATGTCCCTCAGTTTTATAAAATAAACACTGATCTTCCCTCGATTGACACATCCCACTTTTTGTCATTACCTCTGTCAAGCACTCATTCCAACATTTGCCAGCTTGTTTTAAACCATAAATACTTTTCTTTAGTTTGCACCCAGTATTTTTACTGTGTCCATATCCATCTAGTATTTCCATGTATATCTCATCCTTTAACACTCCATGTAGGAAAGCAGTTTTTACGTCATACATTCTCACCTTTTTGTTTCTTTCTGCAGCAACACTCAGAAGTACTCTAATCGATTCTATTCGGGCAACAGGAGAAAACGTTTCAGTGTAATCAAATCCAGGGCGTTGTGCACACCCCATAGCAACTAAGCGGGCCTTGTATCGTGGTTCTCTTGTACCACAGTTCTCTTTAATACTGTAAATCCACTTGCTTCTTATTACCTTTTTATCTTTGGGGTAAGACACTATGTCCCATACAACATGTCTCTTTATACATTCCATCTCTTCATCCATTGCCCTTTTCCACTTTTCCCACTGGTTAGAATTTCTTGCTTGTTCGACGTTCATAGGCATTTCTTCATCCATCACAACCATTGCTGAGCTTTTACCCTTTAATCTCTCTGATCTTCTCAAGTTTTGCTCTCTGGCATTCTTCCAACGTTGTTCTCTTTCTAATTGTTTACGAACTTCCATTGCTTCACGTGTAGTATTTCTTGGCTTTCCTGCTGTTCTGTTTATTGCACTCCTTTGTACATTGTTTGGTATATTCGTTTCTCCTCTTTCCTCATTTATGATATCCCCATCTGTAGACTCTTCTTCTAAATATCCATCAAATATCTCTGTTTCATCATTATCAACACCATTTGTTTCGTCCAGAATTATTTCATTTTCAGTGTCTCTCATCAAATTTTACGTCACAAGTGCATTGTAACCTATCTTTCTCAGGTATGTAAACTCTGTATGTCCCATTTGATCCATAACCTACAAATATGCCTCTAATTGTTTTTGTATCAAATTTTCTTCTTGTTTCTCCCTTTATCAATACATATGCAACACACCCAAATCTCTTCATTTGGTTTTCTTCCAACCCATAGCTCATAGGGTGTCTTTCCATGAACTAATGTCTTTCCTCTATTTTTTATGTGGGCTGCTGTGCACACTGCCTCTCCCCAGAAATCCATCGGAATCTCACAATCGCTAATCATTGATCTTGTTATCTCAATTATTGATATGTTCATTCTCTCTATTAATCCGTTGCTTTGTGGGGTCCATGGTGGGCTAAACTCATGCTTGATGCCTTTGTTATCTAACCACTTCTTTAGATCATTACTAACATATTCACCTCCATTATCTGATCGTATGGCCTTCAACCTCATGCCAGTTTCATTTTCGTTTTGTTTTATCAACTTGATCAGTTCACATCCAGCTTCACTTTTTTGGCACAGCAATGATACAAAAACAAATCTCGAATAGTTATCTACTACAGTCATAATATAATTTTTACCGCCTTTCGTTGTTGGTCTCACCGGTCCAATTAGGTCTGTATGTCATAAATCCATCAATTTTTCTGCTCTTCTCTTTTCTACTCTTGGATGTGTCTTTTTACATGCCTTTCCTTCTATACATGCCTCACACTGTCAATATCGTGCATTTCTTCTCTCCATTCCTGAAACTAAATCCTGAGCTCTCATTTGCGTTATTATATCTCTATCGACATGCCCTAGTCTCCTGTGCCATACATCATCATCATTAACAGATTTCACTTTTTCATCACCCATTATATCTGTTTTAACATAATACCCGTTTCCCTCTCTTACAGCCTTCATTTCTACTCGGTTTTCATCTTTATACACTATCGCACTGTCTTTATCAAACTTTACCCATGGTCTGTAAACTTCGCTACGGACAACAAATTTGAATTGAGATCTGGAACGTGTAATACATTCCTTAGCCGAACTCTATTATGAACATCTTTCTGTTTCATTACAATTTCCTCTCTCCCGCTTGACGCAATTTTTCTACCTTTGTCAGCTAACGTTATTTCCCTACTGTCACTTTCTGTTTTTTCCAAAAATGTCTCCATCGCTTGTCATGTGGCTTGTCGAACACGAATCTAACAGCCAAATAGTGCATGTTTTATTATAGTTGCCTGTCTCACGGTCATTGTATTGTTTCACGTCACATTTGTATATACTTTCTTTAACTGGTGCATTCTTTCTTACGCTCATTATACTTTCATCTCCCGTTCGCATTATTCTATCTCCCCTTCTTTGTCCATGAAAGCCTCTTCCTCTTGTATTGCCACGATAGTTGTTTCCTCTTCCCCTTGTATTTGTAAACTGTCTCTGCTTGTTACATTCCGAAGCAATATGATCCACTCCATTGCAATTAAAACAATTTTGTCTTGCACGACACTGATCTGCAAAGTGACCCCTTCTCCCACATTTAAAACATTTTGTCATTTCTTGTGCCCTCTCTTACCTTTCGCACATTCTCATTATCTCTTTCTTCACGCCCTTTTGCTTTTCTCATCTCTTCTTGTTTTAGCGCGTAACGCATGTCATTTATTGTCACATTGCTCTGGCTCTCTAGTATCCTCACGTTCGATTCGAATTCTGTCCACAGACCCTTCAAAATAAATATCTTTAATTCAAATTCTTCAATGTTCTTACCTGGCTGTTGGCATTTGTTTTTTAATCCTTCGGCTCTGTTCAGGTAGTCGTCTACGTTTTCTTCCCTCCTCATTTTTATGTTGGTCAGCTCTCTCAGGGATCTTGTTTTCAACTGTTCTGTTTCGGCCGCCATGTTTAATTTTATGAGATTCCACATTTTTTCAGCATTTCTTTCGTGGCTGTATTTTAGTAATTGAGCTTCGGTCATGGTATTTATCATGATCGTTCGCGCCGTGTAATTTTCATCATCCCACTCGTTCCATACACGATACTTCCTATCAAATTCTTCTTCACCTTCTTTCGGCTTTTCCGGCGGTTTTACGCCCATTAGTTTTTTCCAGAGTCTTTTGGATCGACATATGCCCTATATTTTCTCGCGCCATAAAAAATAATTTGTGTCGTTTAATGGCTCGACGCCCACTATGTTCCAATTCTCTGCCATTCCGGCGCACGTGGTCACTCACTCTTTCTTTTTAATTGACTTTACTAACTTCTCTTTAATTATCCACTCAATTCGCATCCCTCTCTGTTGTGCAACCACGCTCTGCTACCATTTGTGCAATATAGTTATTTTGTTAGAAATGATTTAATACACCATGCTTTCACAAAGACGCTAGGACGCTAATTGCGTGCCATGCAACCGTTCGCTTCGCCCTACGTTCCCCCTGCCGAATCAAACAAAAGACGGGGGGCTGCATCCTTCCACGCGCAATATTATGGGGTACAGGAAAACAATCTCACATAATAACAACAATAAAGATGATTTTAACTATAACGATAATGATAATAACAGTAATCATAATGATAATAACAATAATAATACTAATAATGATATTAACAGTAATAATAATGATAATAACAATAATAATAATGATAGTAACACTAATAATAATGATAATAACAGTAATGATAATGATAATAACAGTAATAATAATGATAATAACAATAATAATAATGATAATTACAGTAATAATAATGAGAATAACAGTAATAATAATGATAATAACAGTAATAAAAATGACAATCACGACAATGATAATGACAATAACGCCAATAATAATGACAATAACAGTAATAATATTGATAATAACAATAATAATAATGATAATAACACTAATAATAATGATAATAACAAGAATAATGATCATATTAACTATAATGATAATGATAATAACAATACTAATAAAGATATTAACAGTAATAATAATGACAAGAACAACATTATTAATGATAATAACAATAATAATAATGATAGTAACACTAATAGTAATGATAATAACAGTAATGATAATGATAATAACAGTAATAATAATGATAATGACAAAAATAATGATGATAATAACAGTAATAAAAATGACAATAACGACAATGATAATGACAATAACGACAATAATAATGACAATAACGCCAATAATAAATACTGTAGCTTACAATTGTCGGGATAATAACTCACCAAAAGAATATGTGTATGTGTAACTATTTATTAACAGAAATAATAATTTATTAACATGAATAACTACAATCGTTGATGGTAGGGCTTCCAGAACAAAATAGTAATGAAAGTAAGGTAGACGATGGGAGAACAAAATCAATGTCAGATTAAAAACGGGACAACGATACGAGACAATCTCGAAAAGAAAGGACGAGACCCGCGTGTTCACCGGAAGGGTGTTCGTACAAGACTGCTCGTCATAATATAAACTCGTCGCGACTCGTCGCGACTCGGCGGTCGGTAAACCACGTGGGGTCACCCCTACCCCGAGTCGAACCGATTTCGAATACCTGGCGGTTTTCCTCTTAGGATAGCCTGAACGACCCGGAGAATTATCTCCGTTCGTGGACCCTCACAACAAGTGATGCGCCGCATCACCTTCACGGGGTCTGATCCGACCTAAACGGAACGCCACGCGTTCCGCCTAGCCGTGGCTTGAACAGCCCCAGGTTCGCCAAAGCGTCCCTGTGCACGCAAAGAGATCGCCGACCAGATTTCTATCATTTAAATAAACGTATAACTAATTTCTATCATTCAAACAAACGTAAAATTAAAGGTTTTGATTCTGTTCTCAACAATGACAATAACAGTAATAATAACAATAATAATAATGACAATAACAATAATAAGAATGACAATAACGACAATAATAATGATAATAACAACAATAATAATGGCAATAACACTAATAATAATGATAATAACAGTAATAATAATGGCAATAATGACAATAATAATGACAATAACGCCAATAATAATGATAATAACAGTAATGATAATGATAATAACAATAATAATAATGATAGTAACAACAATGGTGATGATGTTAACTGTAATGATAATGACAATAATAATACAAATAATGATAATAACAGTAATAATAATGATAATAACAATAATAATAATGATAGTAACACTAATAATAATGATAATAACAGTAATAATAATGATAATAACAATAATAATAATGGTAATAACAGTAATGGTAATGAGAATAACCGTAATAATAATGATAATAGCAGTAATAAAAATGACAATAACGACAATGATAATGACAATAACGCCAATAATAATAATAATAACCACAATAATAATGATAATAACAACAATGATGATGATATTAACTGTAATGATAATGATAATAACAATACAAATTGTTTAGGCAAACGGTAACTCGGGTCCAAACGACCGCTACGTTCAAACCCGTAGCCTATATTTTTGCTCTATCCTTCTCTCCTTGCTAACGCTTCTCCTGTTCCGTTGCCCACCGGCACAGGAGACAAAGGCATAGAAGAAACCGAAATTTTAAATATACACTCGCGCATGTTCTAGAACTTTCGGGAACATTCCAGAACGTATGTTGCTATAAAAGCCGCGCCCTTGCGAGCGAGCCGGCAGTCTGTATAAAATCCTTAGAGAGCGATCAGCGAGATAGGGCGTGCGAATAATCCTGCTTCGGCGAAATTCCGGTACGTACTTCGAGCTTCGACCAGGTTTCGGACGAACAGTTAATTTATTCAGAACTCTGTGCTTCGGCGAAATTCCGGTACGAACTTCGAACTTCGACCAGGTTTCGGTCCGTTCGTAAAAACCATTTATTAACATCGCGCTAAATTATTTCCATATTATACAATTTTAGAGCAATAGACAATCTTTCTTACACCTTTTCTTTAACCGTTCACCCTTCTTCCACGGTCACGAGCTTTAACTGACAGCGTCCTTCCGTCTCGGCCGGCAATCTTTCTCTTATTCGGGTCGTTTCCAACCGCGGATAATTCTACGCGGCGAAACGTACGTAACACAAATAATGATAATAACAGTAATAATAATGATAATGACAAAAATAATGATGATAATAACAGTAATAATAATGACAATAACGACAATAATAATGACAATAACAGTAATCATAATTACAATCACAATAATAATAATGATAATAACACTAATAATAGTGATAATAACAGTAATCATAATGATAATAACAATAGTAATGATAATACCAGTAATAATAATGATAATAATGTAACGATATCCAAAATCCCTTGGTCAGACATTCCATTGGACTTCCTAAAATCCACGCGCCGCACTAATCCTTAGTGTAGCATTCCACTTCCGTTCCTAGAAATCCGCGCCACATCCAAAAAAAACCTTACGTCCACATTCCATCGTTAATCCACACCCAATTTCCGAGTTCACCCCTCCGGTGCGAAAACTAAAACCTCCAGTGCGTTATTATAAATGTAACTATCGATTCTCAATAAAGTAGATTCTGTTCGGCAAACGCAATGTGAATTACCTTGCTTCGGCGATAACCGTGACATTATTATTGTAATTATCATTATTATTAGTGTTACTATCATTATTATTATTGTTATTGTCATTATTATTACT
>CANQJN010000005.1:4370000-4432500 GCA_947623535.1 Coelioxys conoideus | reverse complement strand
CGCGCAGGGCCTCTCTTTGGGGGTCGAATAGCGAGCACTCCAGAAGGAAGTGCTCCACAGTATCGGATTCTGCGCCACAAACACAGGACTCGTCCTCGACAACGCTGTACTTGAAGAGGCGGTACCGAAAGTTGCCGTGGCCTGTGAGTACCTGTGTGCTGTAGTGATCCGGATTTATATACTTCGCTGCTAATCTATCGCGGATATTCGGGAAGAAGATGTACGTTGTGCGGCCCCGCGGGGAAGATTCCCATCGGGATTGCCACACGTTGTACACTTCTTCAATTACGCGTTGTTTCGCGTCTTCCAGACCGGCCGGAATCAGCGTTTGCCCTATCTTCGCGTCCTACCCCTTGCGGAGGTGGGAAAATGCCCTATATTTCTCTCGGAGAAGATCAATCGGTTCCGTGCCCGACACCACGCACAGGCCGTCCCACGATGACTTGCGGTAAGCCGCAGTCACCGAGATCAGAATCCGGCGTTGTAAGGAGCGGAGCGTCTTCAAGTCTCCCGCTGCGCACAGGTCGGCCCAACCAGCAGCGGCATACGTCACCACCGGAATGAACACGCCCCTGTAGATCACAGAGAGAGCGTCGAAGCGGAGTCCCCATTGGCATCTCGCTAGCCTACCCAATTTCGCGAAGAGAGGCACTGCTTTCGCGTTTAGATACTGGCAATGAGTGTGAACACCCATGCCAGTGTCAAAGTGTACACCTAAGTACCTTACGGAGGGTTTAAACTTAATATTCGCGTTGCCTATCTTGATGCTCGGCGGTCTACGCATAAGGTCCGCTTTGGAGTTGCGGACCGCTTTGCGTTTTCTGTCCGGGCGTGCTCCTCCCCGTCGACCTATCGGGGCCCTCTTGATCCAGTCGCTTCTGAGTGCAATCGCCTCAGTTTTGCGAGCTGAGATTTCGAGTTTGGCCGAAGAACACCATTCTAATATAATGTCTACTACACGCTGTCCATTGATCTCGAGTTCCCGTCTACTGTCGCCGCACACGACGACGAGGAGATCGTCAGCGTAAGCGATCACTTGAAACCCTAACGATTCTAAAAGCGCGATTAAGCCATCGAACATCAAGTTCCAGCAGTCCGGGCCGAGCACGGAGCCCTGAGGGCATCCTCTCTACAACTTCTTGCTCCGAGAAGGGAGGCGTGCCTTCCGTTTCCGGGGCTAAGTCTGCACGGTCCCTGATGGCACGCTGTGCGGGCGTGTCATCCTACACCAAGTCATCTGGAACGTGAACGTCGAGAAGCATTTTCGCCGTTTCTTCCATGCTAGATGATTTTTCGTTCCCGCGATTGAGGGTGCTCAGCACTCCCTCCGCTCGGATTTTCTTTGTCTGCAGTTTGTACACGGCGCCCCAGGGGTTTTCGTTTCCTTCCGTCGAAACGAATTTCCTCCAGCTTTCGAGCTTCGTGTACTTGATCTTTTTGTTGTACTTGCGCAGCGTCTTGCGGTACTTTTCCTCTTTGAGGAGGCGGGTAGGCTCGTCCAGTTCCTGCTGGAGGTCTCTTCGCAATTTGTACACGCTCTTTTTGAGCCGTGCAAGTTCCTTGGTCCACCACGGGTTCGATTTCCTAAATACTCTTTTTCTTGGCATTGACGCGCTGCAAGAGTCGATAATGACTCCCGTGAGCGCCACTGCCAAGTTTTCGACATCTTCCGCGGATTCCAGTCGCAGAGCTTCGAGCCTCGATCCGGAAAGATCGGCCAGTTTTCCGGCGAACAGCTCCCAATCGGCTCGATTTGTGTCGAACCGAGTGTTTGCCACGCATCGGTCAACTGTTGCGGCTTTCGACGCCCCTAGCCTGATATCTACGGCGTTGTGATCACTGTTCGTCCAGTCGCTCCTCACCCTCCAGCTTCCGACAGAACGAAGCATCGAGGGGGACGCCAAGGTGACATCGATATACGACGATCCTCTTGGGGTCCAGTAGGTCGGCGGCTGCGAAATATCATTCACAACGTGCATACCAAATGCTCGGATGAGCCCCTCGAATAGGGCGCCTCTTTCGTCGGTGCTCTGGGGACCCCAGAGTGACGACTGAGCATTGGCATCTAACGATACAAGAAGTCTCTCCCCTCTCAGGGATATGAAAACCTCCTCGAGGTGCCTGAGGTGCTTTTCGATTTCGTCGCTGAACTGAAAATAGCACGAGACGGCGTAAAACGAGAAACCGGGGGCGCACACTTCCACGCATACGCAGTGGGTGTTGCTGAGTTGCGAGACATAAACTGCATCGAAGCTCGAGTTGCAGACCACAACTGCCGCACCCGGGGGTTGCGATCGTTCGGCCGCCACTCGCGCTCCGCATCCTAAATCGCCGATGACGTAACTCTCACCCTGCTGTCTGACGTACGGTTCCTGCAAGAGCAGGACGTCGAGATGCTTTTCGGTGATGAGCTGGCGTATTTCTCCCATTACTGCAGCGGAATGCTTGGCATTTAGCTGCAGTACCCTAATTGCCGTGGTGGATCTTTTTGTTGCGGCCTGCGCGTCGCGGTTTCGTGAATTATTTGGTTTAATGTCCATAATCGGTCCTGGACAAGATCTGATTTATCGCTTGCACGTGGGATGGACATTCCTTGTCAGTGACGGCGTGGTTCTGCGGCTTCGCCGCTCTTTTGCAATTTACGCATGTTGCCTCCTTAGATTTGTTAGGGCATGTTTTAAAGTTGTGCCCGGCGTTTGCGCAGTGTCCGCAGATTTCTTTTTCTGCCTTGCAGTGCTTCGACACATGGCCGAAGCTATGGCAGTTGTAGCACCGCGTCGCAGCTACATAATCTTGTATTTGGCAGCACTGCCACATTATGTATATTCGCTCTTTCTTAATGAGTAATTCGCGGGCTTCTCGCGAAGCCTCGATCACGAGATTGTGGCAGTCCTTATTCGTTCTACTGTTAATTTTGAACGCGGTTTTTACTTGCTTTCCATATTTTTCAGCCTCTTCGGGCGTCATATTTTGCTCGACAATCGCCTGCAAAATTTCCTCGTCGCTATCGCGATTTGGTACGCCATATACGATAAGGCGCGGGTTCCTTTTCGCCGGGACATCTACGAGCAGTCCGGCTGCTTTTAACTTATCGTTCTTTAGAAGAGTCGCGATATTTTCCTTCTTCGCTGTTTCGACAACGATCGCGTTTCCTTGCACGCGTCTGACATGCCTGACCTGCAGGCTGGAGTCCTTGGGGGATATGAGGCTTACAAGAGCCTGTTTCGTGGCGTCGCTATTCGCGTATTTTCCCGTATCTTTGGGTCGGATCACGACGACGTTTCACGGACTTTGCTCCTTCGTTGGGAGTGCAGCTGTTTTAGAACGGATTCCGAGACGTTCCGCGTACGTCAGGGTTCGCGGTTGCTCGGCGGCGCGGGGCAATGCGGGGGGGTGGGCGGTCGCGGGGGGGCGGACGGGCGCGATGCGTGTCTGGAGGTCATGCATCGCGTGGATGCGGCCCTCCAGATTGCTGTTCAACAGCAACGCTTCTTGTAAAAGACTCTGATATTTCAGAAGTTTTGTCGCGATGTATTTCGCGGCTGAGGCTTCTACACCATATTCTGGCGTCAGTACGTCGAATATTTTACGGTGGATAACCTCCGCTTTATTTTTCGCGCGTGTCTGGAGACGAAATCTGGTCCGTCTCCATGGTCCGCGCGTTCGCTACGTTGGTGGCCACTGGTGGCGCTTCCGTCGCGCTCAGTGGCGTGACGGTGACGCTCAACTCGGCGGCGTCCAAGATGGCCGCCAAGATGGCCGCCAAGATAGCGTCCCTAACCTTTTCGCGAAGACTACTTTAAAACTACTATTAATTCTATTTACTCACCTTTATTCTGCTTCAGCAATGGCCCAAATGATCCTCTGCTGTAGCTGATGCCGTGTGTATGGAGGCTTGCCGGAAAAATAGTCGGTTCAGCGATAATGGTCCAATTTGCAGGTTAGCGTCACCGCTCGACGACGCTCGGTGGCAGCGTCGAACACTTTCGCCGATATTTCCTGTTTCACTGAACCAATCACTGAACTTTATGTCTCTATTTATTCAGGAGCACTAACTACACACACTAGAATGCTCGGAATAAAATTCCTCGCAAAATTTACCACTCAAAACTTGATTTGAACACGGAGCGACGTGACGCGCGTCTGTCCTCGGCAAAACCAAGATGGCGGATTCTAGATAGGGACAGGTTTGGGAATCTCGTTAATCCATTCATGCGCGTCACTAATTAGATGACGAGGCATTTGGCTAGGACCGTTGTTGATTGCCTACCAACAATTTTGCCAGTGTATTAGGTGGTATTATGCCCGCTGGTAGGCATGTATGCTGCATTCAGTTAGAATGCATATTAGGGTTCTGCCTGCTTATTGCAGGAGGTCTTATTGCAGAGTTTCGCTGCTCCGCTGCACTGTTTTTTTTTCCCGCTTCCGGTAATTACGGCACGAGTTGCCCGGATGAAAATTGTGACCGCTCTGACGCCAGACAGACGCCATGAACTGTCGGTGGATTGACACGCCCCATTGCAGGGATAGGGTGCACACAATAGATTTAAACGTCCTGGGCAACCTAAATTTTTCGACGATGGAATCGTTTCCTATCGCCCAACTGCCACGGGCACCAACCACGAAGGGCAATACCTGAACCTTTGGTACATTGTAAGTGGACTTCACCTTGTCAGTGGCATCGGTGGTACTGTATTTATCTTTTTTAATTTTGTATGCATTCGAAAGAGATGTAGGTTTAGATTCATAAGTAACTGTAGTTTCCAAAATATATGCGGTGTCGTCTTTCACACAGATAAGGTCAGGTATGTACCGGTCAGATTTTGTGTTAAGTCTGGGGGCCTCCTCACACGGCAAACCAGTCTTCAAGATCGATGTTTTTAATGTCTTATTTATATTGTCGTGACGGTTTACACGTATGAGGTGCGTTACGGGACATCGCTGCAAGACATGGTACAGCGATTCCCTAGTACCAGCACAAAACGGATTCCTGCAATCCGTGTCCTTCATATATGGCGCTCCTTTGGTGGGAAGGAGGCCAATACGTAGTTTAATGGCGCCAAGGTAGTCGTTGCCAGTCCAGAACCTGAGAGGATGATAAATCCAGGAGGATATGCCTGGCGATGTTAATGCCAGACCAGCTCCTAGTGCAGTCCTGTGGAGTTCTGCTGCCCAAAAGTCCTGGACGGCAGCTTTGGATGTTAAATTTACCCCCGTTAGCATCCTACGGAGCTTGGCACACAACGCCTGGATTGAAAGAGTACGCATCACCGCTTTTATGTCTTCATCTCCACGGATAGATAGGCGCTCAAGTCTTCTCAGGTATACACACGCAATGTGGTAACGAAGCGATGGGATACCGAGACCCCCACTTTTTTGAGGCGCGTGGAAATAAGCAGTAGGCGTTGTGACCGGGAGATGCAGGGTCGCTTTCAAAAACTTCATTATACAGTTGTCGATGTATAATAGTTTCTTTTTAGTAATATCCATCGTCTGAAGACCATGGTGAAGACGTGGTATCAAGTACCGTTGTAGTATTTGAAGTTTTTGCCATGGTTTTAGGGGGCAAGACTTAAGCCGACCCAGCATCTCCTCAAGTTTGGACGGAGATGGAGACGCAACGCCTCGAAATCCGTACTGTAGCCCGAGATACTTTAATTGGGAAGAAACTCCCAGCGTTGGAACGGGGGCGCCATTAATTTTAAGAAGAGACTTGGTCTCAACAACGAGTCTTTTTGTGCCAGGTACCGAAACATATTGGAATGTTGCGCACTTGTCGACATTAACGCGGAGCCCGTGACGCACAAAGTAAGCCTCTATAATTTTTATATGGCTTCGCATTATTGCTGGTGACGGAGCAATAATGACCACGTCATCGGCAAAGGCAAGTGTTACGATATTGCGACCATCAATTTTGACACCGGTTTCGACGCTTAATTTACTGAGCACTCCATCAAGGACGATGTTAAATAGAAAACCGGACAGGGGATCACCCTGTTTAACCCCTCGACTGACACGCAGTGGTGTTGAGCGCGCGCCATTGCATTCGAGAACGGTGTTTATATCTCGGTAATTCGTTTCGATATACCGGATGGTGTGCTCATCAACGCCACGTTCACGCAGGGCATCAACAATAGATGTTAAGGACACACTGTCAAAAGCCTTTGCAAGGTCTATCGACAAAATTACAAACGGCTTTGAGGTGGAACGCATAGAGCGTATAACCGTTTGCAAGATGGAATTGTTGGCCATTGTACCGTCTATTTTGGTGAAGCCGCGTTGAGAGTGCACCAGTTTTATCTCATTTTCAAGTCGAGAGGAAACGATTTTATTCAGGAGCCGCAATACCCTGCTCGATACCGTAATTGGACGCCATTGCTTGATGTCCCTAGTATTCGCTGACTTTGGAATAAGCGAGGTCTTATTTTCGCGCAGCACAGGTGGTAGGACTTTCAGACCCCACACGATGTTCAGCAAGGCTTGCAGATCGGAGCGGTTCATGGATCTTAAATGCTCCCTACTAATTCCATCCAATCCAGGACTGGTCTCTTTGAGCTTGCGAAGATGCGTGTGGATCTCGGTGGACGAGATAGGGAAAGACAAATCAATGGTCCCATCGGTGCGAGCGGCACGGGGACTCCATCCAAGGTCTTTATGGGAGAAGATGTCTGTGTAATGCGCCTCGAATTCTGGCATGCTTGGGGCATCTGGTGGATCGAGTGATGAGCCCGTGAGTATGTGTTCAGCAGCTTGAGTCGGGTTTTTAGAGTAAAGCTTTTGGAGACGGGCGTACTCAGACATTCGTCTTTTCGCACGCCTGCCTTTTGGGTTTTTGTGAGTATAGCCAGAAGAATATTTGTCGCTAATTTTGTATTTAGAATCGTGGTCTGTGGATATGTTACGGATGAAATAGTCAATCATTTGTAAAGTAGTTTGGTGAGGTTTATTGTACAAGAGGGCATTAATAATATCGGTCATTTTAGATGAAGTGCTGTCACACATACCACAAAGCGTAAGGCATATTTCTCTAGATGGAATGAGAGAACAAGGATCGTCGGCACGTCTTAGGTGTACATAAGGAGGATCCCTTGAATCGGAAAGTGGTTTATCATTCGGATCATTGACAGAGGCTGACGCGTCGATTAAGTCAATTTCGGGTATTACGGCCAATGACTCGGGCGCTTGGCTGTTCAAGGGAACAGGCATAGGCTCGGTGTTATTAACCTCTTGCAGGTGCTCGGCAAGAGACGCCTTGTAATCGGGCCGTTGCCGGAGCTTCTTGACGCCATCCTGAGTACGCCCAAATTCCTCAGAGGGAACACGAATAATGTCTCTCTGGAGCAGTTTGTTTCGATTAGCTATGGAAGCCTCGAAAGCGGCGATAGATCTTATTTCGCCGTCCGAGTATCTGGGTCGTGCAGAGGGCTGCCTGGCATGCGCCAATTCGAGGTCAGAGGCATTGTATTCGATAGTGTGTGAGAGACGAACGTGCTGGCGTAGGCCAGCATATGTTTTAAACGACCTGGGGCAGTGGTCACAGGTATACCCCTCGGGTCGCACAGGCGGGGCGCTGCATCGCCTTACGTGCTGTTTGGCACTCGACGCTGTTCTGTCGGTGAGCAGTATATTACAGGAAGGGCAGTGCGTCGGGGCAGAACTAGTAGTTCCGCGAGCAGAACCCGACGTAGGAGATAAGACCAGGGTGCTAGATGAACCCTGGCTGGTGTTTCCACCATCGCCGTCGCCACTGTTCGGGACCGACGGCATCCGAGGCTTGTTTTTATTCGTTTTTCTTGCATATGGGTTTTGCCCGAGGGCGTGAGATGGGTGGGGAGCAGACCCAAGCATCCCACTCGGCTTTCGCCAGGTTTGCTGACATCATTCAGCCATGTCTGTGCATGAATGTGGGAATGTATGTATGTGTGTAGGTGTGAGCTGTAGGAAGGTAAGTATGTGTGTGTGCGCGAGTGTGTGAGTGTGCAGGTAAGTAAGTATGTGTGTGAGTGTGTGAATAGGTGGGTGTGAGAGTGTGTGTGCAACAGACATGTTACCGGCAGGTGCCACATGGAGGCAGATGTACAGCTGGGACGGGAGAGGCTAAGGGCCAGAGGCCTGTATTGCGCATCACCGTCCCAGTAACTACGACTCTCAGAAGCGACCGGATCTCTCCCAAGATGCCACACGATGTAAAGTGGCTCCCGATCCCTCCGCACCTCCACGAGGTGGGAGCTGGGCAACGCCTGGTTGGAGACAACCAGGTGGCTGAGCCGGAGGGTAGGCATCCAGGGAGAGACGCGGAATTTAACGCTTAAGAGAGTCATAGTTACTCCCGCCGTTTACCCGCGCTTAATTGAATTTCTTCACGTTGACATTCAGAGCACTGGGCAGAAATCACATTGCGTCATCACCCTTGAGGGCCATCGCAATGCTTTGTTTTAATTAGACAGTCGGATTCCCCTAGTCCGTGCCAGTTCTGAGTTAAGCGTTGAATGGCGGCCGAAGAGGCAAAAAGGACGGCCGAAGCCGTCGCAAGAAGCCTCGCAGCAAGGAAGATCCACTGGCGGCCAAGGCACGGGACCGAGTTCGGATCCCGGGACGCGATACGAGATCGCCAACCGTTCACCTCGCCCAGGCCCGGCACGTCAGCCGCGCCAGCTTCCCGACCAAGCCCGACACGCCCCGCTCCTCAGAGCCAATCCTTATTCCGAAGTTACGGATCCAATTTGCCGACTTCCCTTACCTACATTAATCTATCGACTAGAGGCTCTTCACCTTGGAGACCTGCTGCGGATATGGGTACGAACCGGCGCGATACCTCCACGTGGCCCTCTCCTGGATTTTCAAGGTCCGAGGGGATGATCCAGACACCGCCGCAACTGCGGTGCTCTTCGCGTTCCAAACCCTATCTCCCTGCTAGAGGTTTCCAGGGAACTCGAACGCTTATACAGAAAAGAAAACTCTTCCCAGATCTCCCGACGGCGTCTCCAGGTCATTTTGGGTTACCCCGACGAACACTCTTACGAGGGCCCGATTGGTATGCGGTTCCGCTGCCGGGTTCCGGAATAGGAACCGGATTCCCTTTCGCCCGATGGGTGTGTGTCTCCCAAATCACAAAAGGGTCTAGCCGAAAAAGGTAGTGAAATGTGCCCTTGAGTCAAATGAGAAACCCAATTCGTCAGTCGATAGCATATCTAAAAAAAACATCTCACACCAAGTTTCAACCCCCTATCGCATCCGTAGGGGTAGTAAGAGGGAAAAAACGAAATTCCGGTTTTTGGCCTATTTTGCCTATTTAATTTCATACAAAAATTCTGAAAAAATTCTGAAACATTGAACTCCATATAGCGCATATTATAGAATTTTTTCAGATTTTTTGATCACAAATTGTGGTTGTGAAAAATCAAAAACCGAAAAAAAATCGGAAAAAATGCGATTTTTTATTGAAGATGTCGAGGTGCTACTTTTATATAAATATGGTAGTTAGGTATTGGTACAACTATTGTCCCCTAATTTTTTCAAATTTTTCGGCGAGGTGCGTCGTAGTTAAAAAAATCAGAAACTGATTTTTTCGCGCGAAAAACGAACTTCTACTTCGAATTTTTATGTCTTTTTTCGATAAAATGTGTATTAAGTAATTTGAAGAGGATTCACGTTCACACAATTGATTATGGATTACAACAATGGAATTAGCTGAATTAATTAATTTTATATTATGTCCTTATATACTAAAACGTTCAACTGTTTTCCATGAACGTCGTTGGAGCAGCTGCTAAGACTCCTGACTAATAAACCGCTGCATTCTCTTTTTGGCGCAGGTTCGATTCCGCCCGAACTAATTTTTTTTTTTTTTTTTTTTTTAAATTATTAAGGTCTTTTTATTCTGATTATATAGCAATGGATACTACTGATTTAAAAACACTTCTAATGTATCTTAGGAATATTTCAAGGCTTGTTTTTTTTTCAGTGGGGAAAGACTACTGTGGGAGTCCTACATTAATCGCAGACTACCCACTAAAATATTACTACGACACATTGGAAATGTTTTTAAATCACTAGTACCATTGCTATATAATCAGAATAATAGGAAATTAACAATTAAAAAAAAAAAAGAAAAAAAGACCTCTATTACTTAGTTACCAGAAATGAAATATTTAAAAATCGGACTGATATATTTACTCAACAGAGAAAATATAAAATCGTAGCACAATTAAGATGTATAATCAAAATATTCAGCAATTATTTTTATATGAATTTGAAGTTGCCAGTTTTACAAGTTAAAAAAAAAACAAACCTTGAAATATTCCTAAGATACATTAGAAGTGTTTTTAAATCAGTAGTATCCATTGCTATATAATCAGAATAAAAAGACCTTAATAATTTAAAAAAAAAAAAAAAAAAAAAAATTAGTTCGGGCGGAATCGAACCAGCGCCAAAAAGAGAATGCAGTGGTTTATAAGTCAGGAGCCTTAGTAGCTGCGCCAACGACGTTCTTGGAAAACGGTTGAACGTTTTAGTATATAAGGACATAATATAAAATTAATTAATTCAGCTAATTCCATTGCTGTAATCCATAATCATTTGTGTGAACGTGAATCCTCTTCAAATTACTTAACACGTTCCCTGCCGCGTGGGGCGTATACGCCCCACGCTGAACTTTCCGTTCAAGCCATTTGGTATTATCATTGTAAAATGAAGAATTTTTTAAAAATTGAATATGCAGTCGATTACGGGCATCTTAGTACTACTGTTCATGCCTTCATTTAATCGTGGGGCGTATACGCCCCACGCGGCGTGGTGGGCAATTTTGTTTCGCCGTGACTTGTTTTCTGCATTCCTCGCACTGCGATCAGTCATTTATTCGCGTGTTGTTGATACAATACGTACTACTTTACTGAAGCTGGGATTGATTTATAGTTCAGTGTGTTAAACGAAGGAAATATGGTACGTACATATTATTTAAGTGTTATAAGTTCGGATATTTTGCATTAACAAAAGGTTGCAATTTTTCCCGCCTTTTCTTCTTCAAACCTTTTCCAAATTTTACAATAATTACTCCTTATAAGCAGATATGGCCTCACACAGCAACAGTGTTTCTAGTGATGATTCTGACGTGCCACTCGCAGAAATTTTAACAAAACGCCCTAGGATTGCACGAGGAAACCTTTCTGAATATTCTTCAGACAGTTCAGATGAAATCATACCTTTTCATCGCCTTTTTGCACGCAGCACTCGCATTTTATCCAGTAGTGAAGACGAAAATACTGAACCTTCTATAAACAATATGACTACTTCGCATATAGATTGGGCTGATCCCATCGGAAACCAACCGCGCCTTACGCCTTTCGTTGGTACACCTGGTTTCAAAACATGCAATCAAACTTACGAAAAACCGGAAGATATTTATTTTTTGTTTATGAGTGATGAATTCTTCGATCTTGTCGTTACAGAAACGAATCGGTATGCGCAACAATGTCTATCTAAACAAACATCGTATCGATTAGATGAATGGATAGCAACAGACAAAAACGAGATAAAACGGTTTTTTGGACTTATTATGTGGATGGGAATTGTAAAACTTCCAGAAATAAGTTTGTATTGGTCTAAAGATCCAGCATATTCGCAGAATCTTCCACCTTCAATAATGTCAAGAAATCGGTTTGAACTTTTGCTACGAATGTTGCATTTTAACGACAATGACAAGGAAAATGTAAATGACCGCTTGTATAAAATTAAACCAGTCATTGATATGTTGAATGAAAACTTTGAAAAGTATTTTGAACCAGGCGAAGTTGTTTGCATAGACGAATCTCTGATTCCTTTTCGAGGTCGCATTGTCTTCAGACAATATATAAAACAAAAAAGACATAAATATGGTATCAAATTATTTAAATTATGTTCAGGATCGGGATACACTCTCGCCTTCAAAATTTATTGTGGGAAAAAAATAGATAGAGAGAAAACAACGCCTACCAATGTTGTTCTATCATTGTGCAAAAATATATTTGGTAAAGGCCATACAATATGTACCGATAATTGGTACACAAGTATTGAATTAGCCAAAAAGCTAGTTGCTCAAAACACTCATCTGGTTGGAACAATACGATCAAATCGCCGTGGAATTCCAAAAGACCTACTTTCAAAAAAATTAATGCGATATGAATATATCGCTAAGGAAAGCAATGATGGTTTGACAATACTAAAATGGAAGGACAAGCGTGATGTTCTTCTATTATCAACGAAACACTCTAATGAAACTGTGACTATGCAGAAAAGGGGGAATATTGTTACAAAACCGAAGGTTATTGTGGATTATAACGAAGGGAAGTCTTCTGTAGATATTTCCGATCAAATGGCTTCATATTGCAGTCCTCTACGAAAATCGGTAAAGTGGTATAAAAAAATTGTATTTGAACTTTGCTTGAACACAGCTGTCGTGAATTCATGGGTTATATATAACAGTCTTACAAACCGAAAAATAACAAGCGTCGAATTCCGAAAAACATTAGCAATGAATCTGATGTCGTGTAATAATAATAATAATTCTCCGCGAATTGAACAAAGAAGAAAACGACACGAAATTAAAAAAAAGGAAGGCCACTTTAATTCGATAAGAAGGCGGTGTAAAATTTGTTACGAAAGGAATGTTAAAAAATTTGGTTCCAAATCTGCAAGGAACTGTACTATAAAAGTTGGAACATTCTGCGATAGTTGTGTGGATAAACCACACTTATGTATGGCATGCTTTAACAAAGTTCATCGTAACATCCCTTTGTAATTGCATACAAACTTGAATTTAATTAAAATATTATATTTTGAACTGATGTAGGTATGATAAAAAACTTATATGTGAGGATGCAACTTGCTTAGTAATGTTCATCCAGGTATTTGTTAAATTAATTCCTAGAAAAATAAATTTATTCGTTTGTTGTGTTATGCATGTTAAACTATACAACCTTTCCTTGATAATTATGATTTTTGCGGCATTTTATTTATTGTAAGGCATTCGCTAGAAACAAAATAATACAAGTGTAAAGCGTGGGGCGCATACGCCCCACGCGGCCTGAACGGAAAGTCTTCAAAAAACGGTCCGGCAGGGAACGTGTTAATACACATTTTATCGAAAAAAGGCATAAAAATTCGAAGTAGAAGTTCGTTTTTCGCGCGAAAAAATCAGTTTTTGATTTTTTTAACTACGACGCACCTCGCCGAAAAATCTGAAAAAATTAGGGGACAATAGTTGTACCAATACCTAACTACCATATTTATATAAAAGTAGCACCTCGACATCTTCAATAAAAAATCGCATTTTTTCCGATTTTTTTTCGGTTTTTGATTTTTCAAAACCACAATTTGTGATCAAAAAATCTGCAAAAATTCTATAATATGCGCTATATGGACTTCAATGTTTCAGAATTTTTTCAGAATTTTTGTATGAAATTAAATAGGCAAAATAGGCCAAAAACCGGAATTTCGTTTTTTCCCTTTTACTACCCCTACGGATGAGATAGGGGGTTGAAACTTGGTGTGAGATGTTTTTTTTAGATATGCTATCGACTGACGAATTGGGTTTCTTATTTGACTCAAGGGCACATTTCACTACCTTTTTCGGCTAGACCCTTTATTATTCAATAAAAACAACAACGACGCATCGAGCGACGCAACGATACGACACGACTTGCGTTCGACGTGTTTTAAAATTCGACAGCAAAACAGAAAAATAAATCGCTTTCAGGCGTTCGAGTTTGTAATATTTGACTGCGATCTTTTTTTTTCATTAATTTTTGCTTTGCGCGCGTACGCGCGTGCGAGCGTACGTGTGTTTTTGTCATTTGCGTTCAACGAGTGAATTTTAGGACACCTCATCAACATTAGATTTCTCTTAGGGCTTAGGATCGACTGACTCGTGTGCAACGGCTGTTCACACGAAACCCTTCTCCACGTCAGTCCTCCAGGGCCTCGCTGGAGTATTTGCTACTACCACCAAGATCTGCACCGACGGTGGCTCCAGGCAGGCTCACGCCCAGACCCTTCCGCGCACACCGCCGCGACCCTCCTACTCGTCAAGGCTTCATGGAGAAAGGGATTTAAAATCCCTTTCCTAGCGCACTTGCCGTTGACGGCGGAGTATAGGCGCGACGCTTCAGCGCCATCCATTTTCAGGGCTAGTTGCTTCGGCAGGTGAGTTGTTACACACTCCTTAGCGGATTCCGACTTCCATGGCCACCGTCCTGCTGTCTTAAGCAACCAACGCCTTTCATGGTATCCCATAAGCGTCGACTTAGGCGCCTTAACTCTGCGTTTGGTTCATCCCACAGCGCCAGTTCTGCTTACCAAAATTGGCCCACTTGGCACTCTGATCCAATTTAAAAAAATTTGTCTCTTGGCTTCATTTTGATTTAAGCAAGCCAGAGTTCTCACCCATTTAAAGTTTGAGAATAGGTTGAGGTCGTTTCGGCCCCAAGGCCTCTAATCATTCGCTTTACCAGATGAGACTCGTTATGTGCGTTCGAACGAGTGCCAGCTATCCTGAGGGAAACTTCGGAGGGAACCAGCTACTAGATGGTTCGATTAGTCTTTCGCCCCTATACCCAGTTCCGACGATCGATTTGCACGTCAGAATCGCTACGGACCTCCATCAGGGTTTCCCCTGACTTCGTCCTGACCAGGCATAGTTCACCATCTTTCGGGTCCCAACGTGTACGCTCTAGGTGCGCCTCTTCTCGCAATGAGAACGAGACGCCCCGGGAGTGCGAGGCCTAATCGTAACGAGGCCCATCCTCCCTTGGTCGACGCAAAGGACGACTTTCACTTTCATTTCGCCTTTAGGTTTATCAAATCCCAATGACTTGCGCACATGTTAGACTCCTTGGTCCGTGTTTCAAGACGGGTCCCGAGAGTACCCAAAGCAATAGCGTCGCCGACCGGTAATTTAAAATTTGGCCTGTCCAAGGACTCCTCCTGCTAACAGCCCGCCAGGCCCGGGTACGGCGCATAGTCCGTACATCCGGTATCTAGACTGGAACGAGCTTGCGGCGGTCCTGGACGCACACGCGTTCGACAAAATTGTGTTTGCGGCCCTATACCGTCTGAGTACCGTCGCGCAGTCGGCCGGGAAACACCAAGGGGCTGTTCACCGAACGTCGATTGACGACGGGACAGTCTTCGCCTCGGGCCGTAGACCGACACGCAACGGGTCGCGACGTTCTACTAGGGGAGAAATGCACGACTACTTCGCCGGAACGTTCACCGCGGGTGGTGTGCCCACCGACGATAGGATACCCGCCGAAACGGGACCATCCGGGGCACTACCGCACCAACACGGGAGCCGGCGTCGTTGACGATGAATCTCCCCATTCGATCTTTTGGGTTTCTCGGGTTTACCCCTGAACGGTTTCACGTACTCTTGAACTCTCTCTTCAAAGTTCTTTTCAACTTTCCCTCACGGTACTTGTTCGCTATCGGTCTCGTGGTCATATTTAGCCTTAGATGGAGTTTACCACCCACTTAGGGCTGCACTCTCAAGCAACCCGACTCTAAGGAGAGATCCACCCGAAACGCGTATTGGTCACTACGGGCCTGGCACCCTCTATGGGTAAGTGGCCCCATTCAAGATGGACTTGGACGCAATTCGATGTCTCGGGATAAACGGATCCTCCTGAACACTACATTTCCCAGCGGCGTTAACCGCGGGATTCAGTGCTGGGCTCATTCCTGTTCGCTCGCCGCTACTAAGGAAATCCTAGTTAGTTTCTTTTCCTCCGCTTAGTAATATGCTTAAATTCAGCGGGTAATCTCGCCTGCTCTGAGGTCGTCGATATTTTTCTTTCTTTGGCACGGTGTAAAGCGTATAACGAACAAAACACGCGACACGCTGTGTTTGGAGCAAGAAGTTTCCGAACTGTTGTTGGTTGCTGTTCAGTTTGCGTTCGACAGAAAAAAATTTATCACGAGAACACGAAGCGAAACACTCGCAAGACGATCCCAAAAATAAAATATCGTTCGACCGGTCCCTCCGGTTTGATTTTAACGTCCGTCCGTATGCCTTTCGGCTCAAATATGTCCTCTACACCATTTTTTGTCAGAGGAATACGAACTTCGAGGACTGGACGACCGGGGACCAATTTTGGGATCGCGCGGTCTCGCTTCTCTCAACGCAACAACAACGAAACTTTCTGTGCGTGCGTGTGTGTATTGAAAACGTGGTGAAGCTTCGATCTCGTGTGTCTGTGTATTTAACCACATCGAGAGAGCTTCTTTAACACGTTTAATATTCGTAACTTTTCGCACCGTTCCGTTTTTATTTTCCGTAAAGAAAAAAAAAAAAAATCAACAATAATCATTTCGGACAACGTCGGGAGAGCGGCGAAAAACACGGTCCGTAATGGCTCGCCTCTCGCAGTTATAAAAAAAAAAAAAAAAAATATTGTGTCAACCATACAGGGCGAAGAAACTTCTCTTCTCGTCTAATACTCGTGTAAGGTTAAACTTTCGGGGCGCTCTTCTTTTCGCGGGCGGTCGTAATTTCTATTTTATTACAGACTCACGCAAGCCGCGTACGAAAAGCGCTTTCGCCGATATACCCTAAATACACGGATTTCTCGAGACGATTGTTCTCCTTTGACGCCTGTAAAACACTTTGTTTTTTTAATTTTATCATGCGAAGAGGGCTACGGGAGCCGTGGTCTTTTTAACCTCACCGCTTCAAACGCCGACGAAATGTCCAACGATCGCTCGTACGTCGCGCTGGTTTCGCAAGTTTTTTCTCTCTCGCGTTCGACCATCGTCCCGCTCCGAAACGTTCGACCTGTCTTTTGCGTTCAAGTTTTATTTATTCGTCTAGGTCGAACGACGGCGGTGACGACAAAAATTGAAGAGAAACATTTTGCTGCTACCAGGCAAACGCAAGCAGTCTTTCGTTGTATAAACGACCCTCAGCCAGGCGTGGTCCAGGAATTGTATCCGTGGACCGCAATGTGCGTTCGAAATGTCGATGTTCATGTGTCCTGCAGTTCACACGTTGACGCGCAATTAGCTGCGTTCTTCATCGACCCACGAGCCAAGTGATCCACCGTTCAGGGTAATCGTATAAAATTTTTGGTTGGATTTATACTCAGCGTCTAAAAACCAGTATTGTATTCTTTCACAAACTGATTATATATATATATACATTTATTCGATTGTCCAAAGAATACTAACTCACGGTCCAGCGCACGACGGAGTATCGGTATTCGGACGTCGCCCCGCCGCAGCTCTGTTCAAAAATTTACCCGAGCTAACGACGCCGATTTAATCGGTCTGATATTCATCATAGGCGACACGATAACGTCCGTGGGCAGATTTTTAACACCACAAACAACCGCCGATGAAACGCCCAGTGGCACGTTTCTCTTCGTACGGTATAATGTAATTATTAAACACTATGGGTGATAAAGTCATTCAAAAACCATGGAAAGGTAAACGAAACACGCGAGTCGGGCGAAACAGAGTAGTTATTCTGGTCTTCCGTTCGCTGTTTCTCGTTGCGACGTCTTGGTAGTGTACATATATCGTCACGGACTCGCGGCCGGCGTCGATCGGTCTTACACACTGTGACAAACAATAATTTGGTCACGGAGACACGCCATCGTCGCTTCGCAGCCGGTCCGTAAACGATACGCACACACCATATCGTCCGTTGTAAACAGGCGAAGACACTAATAACTTTTCTCGTGAAGCGGCGACTCATGTTCGAGCGGTTTCGATTTTACACATTTCCAGGTTACCCGTTTCCGTCCATCGGACAAACACAAGTAGGAAAAAAAAATCTGGCGGTTTCTCACGAAGCGGGCGAATAAAAAAAAATAAAATTTTTTCGCAACCCATGCATTCTCGTTACCAAACACGCACAAAAATTTTTTCCATTTTCAGTTGCGACGAGAGCGAACGCAACACGAATCAAGTGGATAAAAATATATGAGATACAGAAAGAAAAGTGTCGAGATACATCAATGAACACGGCGGGTCATTTTTACACTACGTTCCTCATTCGTCTTCTCCGTTTCTCTCTTTCCTGGGAGCGTATCTCTATTTACCCGTTTCGAAAAAATCTCTCCTCCTTTTAACTCGGACGTCGCAACGACGGATACACCACGCGTACGATCTTTTTTATTTATGATCCTTCCTTATTTTTGTTACGACATTTTTTTAATAGATCGTGCGGTACCCGATCACAAGTAGACGACGTCCCGGGAGAGTCGAAACTGTTTTATACGCTACGGAAAGTAGAGTCGAGAAGATAGAGGAAACGAGAGTGTGTCTCGACCTCACGCGAGCGCGTTCCTTCTCTCTATAACTTTCGTTCTTTCTGTCGTATCTCGTACTGCGTTCGAGATCCATAATGAAACGGCGTCGCTCTCTCTGCTCTTTGACATTGTTAAATATTGCGCTTGTTCGTTCGAAACACGACGGCGGATACGAAAGTACGGAGACGGGAGTATCGACGATGAGAACCAAAGCGACCTCCTTCACGTAACACCGTAAACATTCTCTTCCGCATCACGAAGTGCATTTATATGGTTTTGGTATTTGTTTCTTTATGCTACTACCTCCTCCTCCTCCTCCTCATTCTTTCTTTCTTTCGTTTTGTGGCTCGGATCCGATACAAAAAAAAAATTGGTGCTGCACTTTCACCAGATTCATGTGTTTAAAGTCATTTTTGTATACCATGTGTTTAAAGTCATTTTTGTATACCATGTGTTTAAAAGTCATTTTTGTATACCATGTGTTTAAAAGTCATTTTTGTATACCATGTGTTTAAAAGTCATATATTTTTGACGGTCCGAGCTCACACACCTTTCTCTCTCTCTCTCTCTCTCTCTCTCTCTCCTCTTTAGACACAAATTTGTATGTGTTTTTTATTTCGTTAATGATCCTTCCGCAGGTTCACCTACGGAAACCTTGTTACGACTTTTACTTCCTCTAAATAATCAAGTTTGGTCATCTTTCCGGTAACATCGGCAATGCCGAGACATTGGCCGCGCACCAGTCCGAAGACCTCACTAAATCATTCAATCGGTAGTAGCGACGGGCGGTGTGTACAAAGGGCAGGGACGTAATCAACACGAGCTTATGACTCGCGTTTACTGGGAATTCCTCGTTCATGGGGAATAATTTCAAGCCCCAATCCCTAGCACGAAGGAGTTTCAGCGGGTTACCCGGGCCTTTCGGCCAGGGAAAACACGTTGATTCCTTCAGTGTAGCGCGCGTGCGGCCCAGAACATCTAAGGGCATCACAGACCTGTTATTGCTCAATCTCGTGCGACTAGAAGCCGCTTGTCCCTCTAAGAAGATTTGTTTGTACGTTGGTAGTAAAAACCACACCGACCGAAATCGGGGGCCTTCGAGATACCATAATTTACGTCTATTTAACAGGCTAGAGTCTCGTTCGTTATCGGAATTAACCAGACAAATCGCTCCACCAACTAAGAACGGCCATGCACCACCACCCACCGAATCAAGAAAGAGCTATCAATCTGTCAATCCTTCCGGTGTCCGGGCCTGGTGAGGTTTCCCGTGTTGAGTCAAATTAAGCCGCAGGCTCCACTCCTGGTGGTGCCCTTCCGTCAATTCCTTTAAGTTTCAGCTTTGCAACCATACTTCCCCCGGAACCCAAAAGCTTTGGTTTCCCGGAAGCTGCCCGCCGAGTCATCGGAGGAACTTCGGCGGATCGCTAGCTGGCATCGTTTATGGTTAGAACTAGGGCGGTATCTGATCGCCTTCGAACCTCTAACTTTCGTTCTTGATTAATGAAAACATTTTTGGCAAATGCTTTCGCTTCTGTCCGTCTTGCGACGATCCAAGAATTTCACCTCTAACGTCGCAATACGAATGCCCCCATCTGTCCCTATTAATCATTACCTCGGGGCTCCGAAAACCAACAAAATAGAACCGAGGTCCTATTCCATTATTCCATGCACAGAATATTCAGGCGAAGGTAGCCTGCTTTAAGCACTCTAATTTGTTCAAAGTAAACGTACCGGCCCACCTCGACACTCAGTAAAGAGCACCGCGATGGGATATTAAGTTGGGCCGCCCTCCGAGAAGAGCTAAACCCACCGGTAGGACGTATCGCATAATGCCAGTTAAACACCGCGAGCGGTGAACCGACACTGCGACACACAGATTCAACTACGAGCTTTTTAACCGCAACAACTTTAATATACGCTATTGGAGCTGGAATTACCGCGGCTGCTAGCACCAGACTTGCCCTCCAATGGATCCTCGTTAAAGGATTTAAAGTGTACTCATTCCGATTACGGGGCCTCGGATGAGTCCCGTATCGTTATTTTTCGTCACTACCTCCCCGTGCCGGGAGTGGGTAATTTGCGCGCCTGCTGCCTTCCTTGGATGTGGTAGCCGTTTCTCAGGCTCCCTCTCCGGAATCGAACCCTGATTCCCCGTTACCCGTTACAACCATGGTAGGCGTAGAACCTACCATCGACAGTTGATAAGGCAGACATTTGAAAGATCCGTCGTCGGTGCTAGAAGACCGTACGATCAGCACAAAGTTATTCAGAGTCACCAAAGCCGACGATGGGAAGACGGACGAACCGTCCGCCGCATCGATTGGTTTTGATCTAATAAAAGCATTCCTCCCATCTCTGGGTGGAATTCCAGTTTGCATGTATTAGCTCTAGAATTACCACAGTTATCCAAGTAAATTGGTGTACGATCTAAGAAACCAAAACTGATTTAATGAGCCATTCGCGGTTTCACCTTAATTCGGTATGTACTTAGACATGCATGGCTTAATCTTTGAGACAAGCATATGACTACTGGCAGGATCAACCAGGGAGCTTAAAAAAATATATAATTTTTAAGCCATAATAATATTTATAATAAATAATATATGGGTCTTTCTACGTTCGACGGCGCTTCCCTAAGTAAGACGACCGATCGACGTTAAGACACTCTCGAAAAGTAAGAAACGTAATAAATGTCGATGAAAGCGCGTAAAACGCCGTCTCCTTTCGTGCCGAACGATCCGTTTCAAATTTTGGAGGCACGTAGATACCGCCGCTTTCACGCTGTACATCAAATAACGATATAAGAAGCACGTAACCCACACACGCTGGATTTAAAAATGTCATCGGTATATAAGCGCGTAACTATCACGCTGTGCCGTGTCTTTACGACAAACCGAGAAATTAGCGCGTACAGTGGCGTGTCGTGCTGGACATTGATATATCGCGATAGCGCGTACAGCGGACATGCCGTTCGAAAATCGAATTGGAGGAAGCACGTACAAGACGACGCGCGCTGGACATATCGACATAAAACGTTTTGTTTGTTTGTTTCTCCTTGAATCTCTCTCTCTCTCTCTCTCTCTCTCTTTTTGTCGTGGACATCGATAAAGCGCGTATATATTCACTCTCACGCTGGACTAAAAGTAAAAATATTCGTGTACAAGGCACGTAATGAACCATTTTCACGCCGAAAAAGAAAAATCGAAAACGTGGAAGCACGTAAAGACCAACGCTTAAGCGAAGTCGTGCTGAACATACGTATCGTGTAAGCGCGTACAATGGTTCCATGCCGGTCGACAACGAATTAAACTTTTGAAGCGCGTACAGCTCATATCACGCTGGGCATATCGTGTCCTACAAATCCACCTTTTTCTCTCCTTTTACACACCACCTCCTCGTGTCATAGTTACATTAAAAATTTTCAATACGTAACTTTTTTTTTTTTGCCATACGAATTTTCGTTCTTCATCCAAACTAAAACGAAATTCGTTGACACCATGTGTTTAAAGTCATAGTTACGATATATAATACCTCCTCTCTTTCGCTTCGCTTCCTTACATTGTAAGGTGTTTTGTCATACGAATCTGCTGCACAACTTCAGAATTCGTTGACACCATGTGTTTAAAGTCATAGTTACAATTTCATATATTTCTTAAAATTTTCTGGCGATGTACGTAAATGTGAAAAGAATTTCACCGTACCGAAAACACTCTCATCGGAGTAGTTTTCTCTCGCAATTTTTCTGACACCTCTTGATATTCGAGAGAATAGGCGTTCGAGACGCAGACACATTAAAAGACTATAAATATTTCGGTATAAATATTCCGAAAAATACACAACTCCTCTCTCCTCTCCCTTCCAAAGGTGATAGAACGAACTAGCCGTTCAACACCACTTTTTCATTCTTTTATTTAAATTGGGACTGTCCGACCAAAACTACGCATAAAGCTCAAAGAGTTCCGACGACAGTCCCGGAGGTTGTTGCTCTGTTGGTAAACGCACGCACCAGGGTACACGCGAGTCACCAGCCTCATGTTAAAGGTTCGTCGCATAAGGGCCATTCGGTCATAGACACCGACCCGCGACAATGCTGTGTGGAGAAAATCCTGCATCGTAACCAAAGCACGAACAGTCGAGGCAACGTAAAGTTACGCTCGAGGAGCGGTGGACTGCTTCTCAACCGAGGTCATAGAATAGCCACGCGCCCGACGCTGTTCCGCTTGGTACGACCGGACCGCCGGTCTCCTTATAGATACCGAACGGCCGGCCGGATGGTCGGCGACGCCGGTCCTTACGCACGGGCGCTTACGGGGCAAAAGTGCGATTTTATCGTGCCATTTCTCGGGTACGGTAAAACTTAGCGCGAAAATATCGATTTTCAATATTATACAGAAACATGCTAGGAACATTATTTTACATGTTTTAACAAATAATTCATGAAAATTTTTTAAAAATTATTGAAAAAAAATTTTTTTTCGTTTTTTTTCATTAAAATAGATCAAACACGACGTGAATTTGTATGAAACGCATAAAAGGGAATAAAACACGCATAAATATAATATATAAGTGGACAAATTATTATTAATATTTTGAAAAAATTACGAAAAATCGTTCCGCATAGTCGGTTCGGTGAAGAGTTCGAAAGTACCGAAAATACCTGAATGTCACCGATCATCGAACCAATGCTTCTACACGTTAAATTATGTTAAATAAAGCGTTTTTACATTAACTTTTGTATATAGAATATTTCGCGTTTTCGAGATATTGACGCAAAATCGTTCCGCATAGTCGGTTCGGTGAAGAGTTCGAAAGTACCGAAAATACCTGAATGTCACCGATCATCGAACCAATGCTTCTACACGTTAAATTATGTTAAATAAAGCGTTTTTACATTAACTTTTGTATATAGAATATTTCGCGTTTTCGAGATATTGACGAAAAATCGTTCCGCATAGTCGGTTCGGTGAAGAGTTCGAAAGTACCGAAAATACCTGAATGTCACCGATCATCGAACCAATGCTTCTACACGTTAAATTATGTTAAATAAAGCGTTTTTATATTCACTTTCGCAAGTCTAAAACTTCGCGTTTTCGAATTATTGACGAAAAATCTTTCCGCATAGTCGGTTCGGTGGCGAGATCGAAAGTACCGAAAGTATCGGAGTAAGGTTCTGCATAGTCGGTTCGGTTCGCCGATCGTCGCCGATCGTCGAAGCGATGCTTCTACACGATATATTATACTAAATAAAGCGTTTTTCTATTCACTTTCGCAGGTCTAAAATTTCACGCTTTCGAGTTTTTGACGAAAATCCTTTCTGCATAGTCGGTTAGGTGCGCCGATCATCGCCGATCGTCGAACCGATGCTTCTACACGTTAAATTATACTATATAAAGCGTTTTTATATTCACCTTCGCATGTCTAAAATGTCGCGTTTTCCAATTATTGACGAAAAATCTTTCCGCATAGTCGGTTCGGTGGAGAGTTCGAAAGTCACGAAAATACCGGAGCAACGTTCGGCATAGTCGATTCGGTGCGCCGATCATCGCCGATCGTCGAAGCCATGCTTCTATACGGTAAATTATACTAAATATAGCGTTTTTATATTCACTTTCGCATGTCTAAAATTTCACGTTTCCGAGTTATTGACGAAAAATCTTTCCGCATAGTCGGTTCGGTGGCGAGTTCGAAAGTACCGAAAATACCGGAGCAACTTTCTGCATAGTCGGTTCGGTGCGCCGATCATGGCCGATCGTCGAACCGATGCTTCTACACGTCAAAATTACGTTAAATAAAGCGTTTTTATATTCACCTTCGCATGTATGAAATTTCACGCTTCCGAGTTATTGACGATAAATCTTTCCGCATAGTCGGTTCGGTGGAGATTTCGAAAGTCACGAAAATACCGGAGTAACTGTCTGCATAGTCGGTTCGGTGCGCTGATCGTCGAACCGATGCTTCTACACGATATATTATACTAAATAAAGCGTTTTTATATTCACCTTCGCATGTATGAAATTTCACGCTTCCGAGTTATTGACGAGAAATCTTTCCGCATAGTCGGTGCGGTGGCGAGTTCGAAAGTCACGAAAATACCGGAGCAACTTTCTGCATAGTCGGTTCGGTGCGCCGATCATCGCCGATCGTCGAACCGATGCTTCTATACGTTAAATAACGTCAAATAAAGCGTTTTTATATTCACTTTCGCATGTCTAAAATTTCGCGTTTTCGAATTATTGACGAAAAATCTTTCCGCATAGTCGGTTCGGTGGAGAGTTCGAAAGTACCGAAAGTATCGGAGTAAGGTTCTGCATAGTCGGTTCGGTGCGCCGATCATCGCCGATCGTCGAACCGATGCTTCTAAACGTTACATTACGTGAAATAAAGCGTTTCTATATTCACTTTCGCATGTCTAAAATGTCGCGTTTTCGAGTATTTGACGAAAAATGTTTCCGCATAGTCGGTTCCCTGGCGAGTTCGAAAGTCACGAAAATACCGGAGTAAGGTTCTGCATAGTCGGTTCGGTGCGCCGATCATCGCCGATCGTCGAACCGATGCTTCTAAACGTTAAATTACGTTAAATAAAGCGTTTCTATATCCACTTTCGCATGTCTAAAATGTCGCGTTTTCGAATTATTGACGAAAAATCTTTCCGCATAGTCGGTTCGGTGGCGAGTTCGAAAGTCACTAAAATACCGGAGCAACTTTCTGCATAGTCGGTTCGGTGCGCCGATCATCGCCGATCGTCGAAGCCATGCTTCTATACGGTAAATTATACTAAATATAGCGTTTTTATATTCACTTTCGCAGGTCTAAAATTTCACGCTTCCGAGTTATTGACGAGAAATCTTTCCGCATAGTCGGTTCGGTGGCTAGTTCGAAAGTAACGAAAATACCGGAGTAGGGTTCTGCATAGTCGGTTCAGTGCGCCGATCATGGCCTATGGTCGAACCGATGCTTCTAAACGTTACATTACGTCAAATAAAGCGTTTTTATATTCACTTTCACATGTCTAAAATTTCGCGTTTTCGAGTTTTTGACGAAAAATCTTTCCACATAGTCGGTTCGGTGGCGAGTTCCAAAGTCACGAAAATACCGGAGTAAGGTTCGGCATAGTCGATTCGGTGCGCCGATCGTCGCCGATCCTCGAACCGATGCTTCTACACGTTAAATTACGTGAAATAAAGCGTTTTTATATCCACTTTCGCATGTCTAAAATGTCGCGTTTTCCAATTATTGACGAAAAATCTTTCCGCATAGTCGGTTCGGTGGCGAGTTCGAAAGTCACGAAAATACCGGAGCAACTTTCTGCATAGTTGGTTCGGTGCGCCGATCATCGCCGATCGTCGAAGCCATGCTTCTATACGGTAAATTATACTAAATATAGCGTTTTTATATTCACTTTCGCATTTACAAAATTTCACGTTTTCGATTTATTGACGATAAATCTTTCCGCATAGTCGGTTTGGTGGCGAGTTCGAAAGTCACGAAAATACCGGAGTAACTTTCTGCATAGTCGGTTCGGTGGGCTGATCCTCGAACCGATGCTTCTACACGTTAAATTACGTGAAATAAAGCGTTTTTATATTCACTTTCGCATGTCTAAAATGTCGCGTTTTCCAATTATTGACGAAAAATCTTTCCGCATAGTCGGTTCGGTGGCGAGTTCGAAAGTCACGAAAATACCGGAGCAACTTTCTGCATAGTCGGTTCGGTGCGCCGATCATCGCCGATCGTCGAACCGATGCTTCTACACGTTAAATAACGTCAAATAAAGCGTTTTTATATTCACTTTCGCATGTCTAAAATTTCGCGTTTTCGAATTATTGACGAAAAATCTTTCCGCATAGTCGGTTCGGTGGAGAGTTCGAAAGTACCGAAAGTATCGGAGTAAGGTTCTGCATAGTCGGTTCGGTGCGTCGATCGTCGCCGATCCTCGAACCGATGCTTCTACACGTTAAATTACGTGAAATAAAGCGTTTTTATATTCACTTTCGCATGTCTAAAATTTCCCGTTTTCGAGTATTTGACGAAAAATGTTTCCGCATAGTCGGTTCCGTGGCGAGTTCGAAAGTCACGAAAATACCGGAGTAAGGTTCTGCATAGTCGGTTCGGTGCGCCGATCATCGCCGATCGTCGAACCGATGCTTCTAAACGTTACATTACGTGAAATAAAGCGTTTCTATATTCACTTTCGCATGTCTAAAATGTCGCGTTTTCGAATTATTGACGAAAAATCTTTCCGCATAGTCGGTTCGGTGGAGAGTTCGAAAGTCACGAAAATACCGGAGCAACGTTCGGCATAGTCGATTCGGTGCGCCGATCATCGCCGATCGTCGAAGCGATGCTTCTACACGTTAAATTATACTAAATAAAGCGTTTTTATATTCACCTTCGCATGTATGAAATTTCACGCTTCCGAGTTATTGACGAGAAATCTTTCCGCATAGTCGGTTCGGTGGCGAGTTCGAAAGTCACGAAAATACCGGAGTAACTTTCTGCATAGTCGGTTCGGTGGGCTGATCCTCGAACCGATGCTTCTACACGATATATTATACTAAATAAAGCGTTTTTCTATTCACTTTCGCAGGTCTAAAATGTCGCGTTTTCGAATTATTGACGAAAAATCTTTCCGCATAGTCGGTTCGGTGCAGAGTTCGAAAGTCACGAAAGTATCGGAGTAAGGTTCTGCATAGTCGGTTCGGTGCGCCGATCGTCGCCGATCCTCGAACCGATGCTTCTACACGTTAAATTACGTGAAATAAAGCGTTTTTATATCCACTTTCGCATGTCTAAAATGTCGCGTTTTCGAATTATTGACGAAAAATCTTTCCGCATAGTCGGTTCGGTGGAGAGTTCGAAAGTCACGAAAATACCGGAGCAACTTTCTGCATAATCGGATCGGTGCGCCGATCATCGCCGATCGTCGAAGCGATGCTTCTATACGGTAAATTATACTAAATATAGCGTTTTTATATTCACTTTCGCAGATCTAAAATTTCACGCTTCCGAGTTATTGACGAGAAATCTTTCCGCATAGTCGGTTCGGTGGCTAGTTCCAAAGTCACGAAAATACCGGAGTAAGGTTCTGCATAGTCGGTTCAGTGCGCCGATCATGGCCTATGGTCGAACCGATGCTTCTAAACGTTACATTACGTCAAATAAAGCGTTTTTATATTCACTTTCACTTGTCTAAAATTTCGCGTTTTCGAGTTTTTGACGAAAAATCTTTCCACATAGTCGGTTCGGTGGCGAGTTCCAAAGTCACGAAAATACCGGAGTAAGGTTCTGCATAGTCGGTTCGGTGCGCCGATCATCGCAAAATCGTCGAACCGATGCTTCTACACGTTTAATTACGTTAAATAAAGCGTTTCTATATTCACATTCGCATGTCTAAAATTTCCCGTTTTCGAGTATTTGACGAAAAATGTTTCCTCATAGTCGGTTCCGTGGCGAGTTCGAAAGTCACGAAAATACCGGAGTAAGGTTCTGCATAGTCGGTTCGGTGCGCCGAGCATCGCCAATCGTCGAACCGATGCTTCTACACGTTAAATTACGTTAAATAAAGCGTTTCTATATTCACTTTCGCATGTCTAAAATGTCGCGTTTTCGAATTATTGACGAAAAATCTTTCCGCATAGTCGGTTCGGTGGAGAGTTCGAAAGTCACGAAAATACCGGAGCAACGTTCGGCATAGTCGATTCGGTGCGCCGATCATCGCCGATCGTCGAAGCCATGCTTCTATACGGTAAATTATACTAAATATAGCGTTTTTATATTCACTTTCGCATGTCTAAAATTTCACGTTTCCGAGTTATTGACGAAAAATCTTTCCGCATAGTCGGTTCGGTGGCGAGTTCGAAAGTACCGAAAATACCGGAGCAACTTTCTGCATAGTCGGTTCGGTGCGCCGATCATCGCCGATCGTCGAACCGATGCTTCTACACGTTAAATAACGTCAAATAAAGCGTTTTTATATTCACTTTCGCATGTCTAAAATTTCGCGTTTTCGAATTATTGACGAAAAATCTTTCCGCATAGTCGGTTCGGTGGAGAGTTCGAAAGTACCGAAAGTATCGGAGTAAGGTTCTGCATAGTCGGTTCGGTGCGCCGATCGTCGCCGATCCTCGAACCGATGCTTCTACACGTTAAATTACGTGAAATAAAGCGTTTTTATATTCACCTTCGCATGTATGAAATTTCACGCTTCCGAGTTATTGACGATAAATCTTTCCGCATAGTCGGTTCGGTGGAGATTTCGAAAGTCACGAAAATACCGGAGTAACTGTCTGCATAGTCGGTTCGGTGCGCTGATCGTCGAACCGATGCTTCTACACGATATATTATACTAAATAAAGCGTTTTTATATTCACCTTCGCATGTATGAAATTTCACGCTTCCGAGTTATTGACGAGAAATCTTTCCGCATAGTCGGTGCGGTGGCGAGTTCGAAAGTCACGAAAATACCGGAGCAACTTTCTGCATAGTCGGTTCGGTGCGCCGATCATCGCCGATCGTCGAACCGATGCTTCTACACGTTAAATAACGTCAAATAAAGCGTTTTTATATTCACTTTCGCATGTCTAAAATTTCGCGTTTTCGAATTATTGACGAAAAATCTTTCCGCATAGTCGGTTCGGTGGAGAGTTCGAAAGTCACGAAAATACCGGAGCAACGTTCGGCATAGTCGATTCGGTGCGCCGATCATCGCCGATCGTCGAAGCGATGCTTCTACACGTTAAATTATACTAAATAAAGCGTTTTTATATTCACCTTCGCATGTATGAAATTTCACGCTTCCGAGTTATTGACGAGAAATCTTTCCGCATAGTCGGTTCGGTGGCGAGTTCGAAAGTCACGAAAATACCGGAGTAACTTTCTGCATAGTCGGTTCGGTGGGCTGATCCTCGAACCGATGCTTCTACACGATATATTATACTAAATAAAGCGTTTTTCTATTCACTTTCGCAGGTCTAAAATGTCGCGTTTTCGAATTATTGACGAAAAATCTTTCCGCATAGTCGGTTCGGTGCAGAGTTCGAAAGTCACGAAAGTATCGGAGTAAGGTTCTGCATAGTCGGTTCGGTGCGCCGATCGTCGCCGATCCTCGAACCGATGCTTCTACACGTTAAATTACGTGAAATAAAGCGTTTTTATATCCACTTTCGCATGTCTAAAATGTCGCGTTTTCGAATTATTGACGAAAAATCTTTCCGCATAGTCGGTTCGGTGGAGAGTTCGAAAGTCACGAAAATACCGGAGCAACTTTCTGCATAATCGGTTCGGTGCGCCGATCATCGCCGATCGTCGAAGCGATGCTTCTATACGGTAAATTATACTAAATATAGCGTTTTTATATTCACTTTCGCAGATCTAAAATTTCACGCTTCCGAGTTATTGACGAGAAATCTTTCCGCATAGTCGGTTCAGTGGCTAGTTCCAAAGTCACGAAAATACCGGAGTAAGGTTCTGCATAGTCGGTTCAGTGCGCCGATCATGGCCTATGGTCGAACCGATGCTTCTAAACGTTACATTACGTCAAATAAAGCGTTTTTATATTCACTTTCACTTGTCTAAAATTTCGCGTTTTCGAGTTTTTGACGAAAAATCTTTCCACATAGTCGGTTCGGTGGCGAGTTCCAAAGTCACGAAAATACCGGAGTAAGGTTCTGCATAGTCGGTTCGGTGCGCCGATCATCGCAAAATCGTCGAACCGATGCTTCTACACGTTTAATTACGTTAAATAAAGCGTTTCTATATTCACATTCGCATGTCTAAAATTTCCCGTTTTCGAGTATTTGACGAAAAATGTTTCCTCATAGTCGGTTCCGTGGCGAGTTCGAAAGTCACGAAAATACCGGAGTAAGGTTCTGCATAGTCGGTTCGGTGCGCCGAGCATCGCCAATCGTCGAACCGATGCTTCTACACGTTAAATTACGTTAAATAAAGCGTTTCTATATTCACTTTCGCATGTCTAAAATGTCGCGTTTTCGAATTATTGACGAAAAATCTTTCCGCATAGTCGGTTCGGTGGAGAGTTCGAAAGTCACGAAAATACCGGAGCAACGTTCGGCATAGTCGATTCGGTGCGCCGATCATCGCCGATCGTCGAAGCCATGCTTCTATACGGTAAATTATACTAAATATAGCGTTTTTATATTCACTTTCGCATGTCTAAAATTTCACGTTTCCGAGTTATTGACGAAAAATCTTTCCGCATAGTCGGTTCGGTGGCGAGTTCGAAAGTACCGAAAATACCGGAGCAACTTTCTGCATAGTCGGTTCGGTGCGCCGATCATCGCCGATCGTCGAACCGATGCTTCTACACGTTAAATAACGTCAAATAAAGCGTTTTTATATTCACTTTCGCATGTCTAAAATTTCGCGTTTTCGAATTATTGACGAAAAATCTTTCCGCATAGTCGGTTCGGTGGAGAGTTCGAAAGTACCGAAAGTATCGGAGTAAGGTTCTGCATAGTCGGTTCGGTGCGCCGATCGTCGCCGATCCTCGAACCGATGCTTCTACACGTTAAATTACGTGAAATAAAGCGTTTTTATATTCACCTTCGCATGTATGAAATTTCACGCTTCCGAGTTATTGACGATAAATCTTTCCGCATAGTCGGTTCGGTGGAGATTTCGAAAGTCACGAAAATACCGGAGTAACTGTCTGCATAGTCGGTTCGGTGCGCTGATCGTCGAACCGATGCTTCTACACGATATATTATACTAAATAAAGCGTTTTTATATTCACCTTCGCATGTATGAAATTTCACGCTTCCGAGTTATTGACGAGAAATCTTTCCGCATAGTCGGTGCGGTGGCGAGTTCGAAAGTCACGAAAATACCGGAGCAACTTTCTGCATAGTCGGTTCGGTGCGCCGATCATCGCCGATCGTCGAACCGATGCTTCTACACGTTAAATTACGTGAAATAAAGCGTTTTTATATCCACTTTCGCATGTCTAAAATGTCGCGTTTTCGAATTATTGACGAAAAATCTTTCCGCATAGTCGGTTCGGTGGAGATTTCGAAAGTCACGAAAATACCGGGGTAACTGTCTGCATAGTCGGTTCGGTGCGCTGATCGTCGAACCGATGCTTCTACACGTTAAATTATACTATATAAAGCGTTTTTATATTCACCTTCGCATGTATGAAATTTCACGCTTCCGAGTTATTGACGAGAAATCTTTCCGCATAGTCGGTGCGGTGGAGAGTTCGAAAGTCACGAAAATACCGGAGCAACTTTCTGCATAGTCGGTTCGGTGCGCCGTTCATCGCCGATCGTCGAACCGATGCTTCTACACGTCAAAATTACGTTAAATAAAGCGTTTTTATATTCACTTTCGCAGGTCTAAAATTTCACGCTATCGAGTTATTGACGAAAATCCTTTCTGCATAGTCGGTTCGGTGGAGAGTTCGAAAGTCACGAAAATACCGGAGCAACGTTCGGCATAGTCGATTCGGTGCGCCGATCAGCGCCGATCGTCGAAGCGATGCTTCTACACGTTAAATTATACTAAATAAAGCGTTTTTATATTCACCTTCGCATGTATGAAATTTCACGCTTCCGAGTTATTGACGATAAATCTTTCCGCATAGTCGGTTCGGTGGAGATTTCGAAAGTCACGAAAATACCGGAGTAACTGTCTGCATAGTCGGTTCGGTGCGCTGATCGTCGAACCGATGCTTCTACACGATATATTATACTAAATAAAGCGTTTTTCTATTCACTTTCGCAGGTCTAAAATTTCACGCTTTCGAGTTTTTGACGAAAATCCTTTCTGCATAGTCGGTTAGGTGCGCCGATCATCGCCGATCGTCGAACCGATGCTTCTACACGATATATTATACTAAATAAAGCGTTTTTCTATTCACTTTCGCAGGTCTAAAATTTCACGCTTTCGAGTTTTTGACGAAAAATCTTTCCGCATAGTCGGTTCGGTGGCGAGTTCGATAGTACCGAAAGTATCTGAGTAAGGTTCTGCATAGTCGGTTCGGTGCGCCGATCGTCGACGATCCTCGAACCGATGCTTCTACACGTTAAATTACGTGAAATAAAGCGTTTTTATATTCACTTTCGCATGTCTAAAATGTCGCGTTTTCGAATTATTGACGAAAAATCTTTCCGCATAGTCGGTTCGGTGGAGAGTTCGAAAGTCACGAAAATACCGGAGCAACGTTCGGCATAGTCGATTCGGTGCGCCGATCATCGCCGATCGTCGAAGCCATGCTTCTATACGGTAAATTATACTAAATATAGCGTTTTTATATTCACTTTCGCATGTCTAAAATTTCACGTTTCCGAGTTATTGACGAAAAATCTTTCCGCATAGTCGGTTCGGTGGCGAGTTCGAAAGTACCGAAAATACCGGAGCAACTTTCTGCATAGTCGGTTCGGTGCGCCGATCATCGCCGATCGTCGAACCGATGCTTCTACACGTTAAATAACGTCAAATAAAGCGTTTTTATATTCACTTTCGCATGTCTAAAATTTCGCGTTTTCGAATTATTGACGAAAAATCTTTCCGCATAGTCGGTTCGGTGGAGAGTTCGAAAGTACCGAAAGTATCGGAGTAAGGTTCTGCATAGTCGGTTCGGTGCGCCGATCGTCGCCGATCCTCGAACCGATGCTTCTACACGTTAAATTACGTGAAATAAAGCGTTTTTATATTCACCTTCGCATGTATGAAATTTCACGCTTCCGAGTTATTGACGATAAATCTTTCCGCATAGTCGGTTCGGTGGAGATTTCGAAAGTCACGAAAATACCGGAGTAACTGTCTGCATAGTCGGTTCGGTGCGCTGATCGTCGAACCGATGCTTCTACACGATATATTATACTAAATAAAGCGTTTTTATATTCACCTTCGCATGTATGAAATTTCACGCTTCCGAGTTATTGACGAGAAATCTTTCCGCATAGTCGGTGCGGTGGCGAGTTCGAAAGTCACGAAAATACCGGAGCAACTTTCTGCATAGTCGGTTCGGTGCGCCGATCATCGCCGATCGTCGAACCGATGCTTCTACACGTTAAATTACGTGAAATAAAGCGTTTTTATATCCACTTTCGCATGTCTAAAATGTCGCGTTTTCGAATTATTGACGAAAAATCTTTCCGCATAGTCGGTTCGGTGGAGATTTCGAAAGTCACGAAAATACCGGGGTAACTGTCTGCATAGTCGGTTCGGTGCGCTGATCGTCGAACCGATGCTTCTACACGTTAAATTATACTATATAAAGCGTTTTTATATTCACCTTCGCATGTATGAAATTTCACGCTTCCGAGTTATTGACGATAAATCTTTCCGCATAGTCGGTTCGGTGGCGAGTTCGAAAGTCACGAAAATACCGGAGTAACTTTCTGCATAGTCGGTTCGGTGGGCTGATCCTCGAACCGATGCTTCTACACGTTAAATTACGTGAAATAAAGCGTTTTTATATTCACTTTCACATGTCTAAAATTTCGCGTTTTCGAGTTTTTGACGAAAAATCTTTCCACATAGTCGGTTCGGTGGCGAGTTCCAAAGTCACGAAAATACCGGAGTAAGGTTCTGCATAGTCGGTTCGGTGCGCCGATCATCGCCAATCGTCGAACCGATGCTTCTACACGTTAAATTACGTTAAATAAAGCGTTTCTATATCCACTTTCACATGTCTAAAATGTCGCGTTTTCGAATTATTGACGAAAAATCTTTCCGCATAGTCGGTTCGGTGGCGAGTTCGAAAGTACCGAAAATACCGGAGCAACTTTCTGCATAGTTGGTTCGGTGCGCCGATCATCGCCGATCGTCGAAGCCATGCTTCTATACGGTAAATTATACTAAATATAGCGTTTTTATATTCACTTTCGCATGTCTAAAATTTCACGTTTCCGAGTTATTGACGAAAAATCTTTCCGCATAGTCGGTTCGGTGGCGAGTTCGAAAGTCACGAAAATACCGGAGTAACTTTCTGCATAGTCGGTTCGGTGCGCCGATCATCGCCGATCGTCGAACCGATGCTTCTACACGTTAAATTATACTAAATATGGCGTTTTTATATTCACTTTCGCATTTACAAAATTTCACGTGTTCGATTTATTCACGAAATATCTTTCCGCATAGTCGGTTCGGTGGCGAGTTCGAAAGTCACGAAAATACCGGAGTAACGTTCTGCATAGTCGGTTCGGTGCGCTGATCGTTGAACCGACGCTTCTACACGTTAAATTACGTGAAATAAAGCGTTTTTATATCCACTTTCGCATGTCTAAAATGTCGCGTTTTCCAATTATTGACGAAAAATCTTTCCGCATAGTCGGTTCGGTGGCGAGTTCGAAAGTCACGAAAATACCGGAGCAACTTTCTGCATAGTTGGTTCGGTGCGCCGATCATCGCCGATCGTCGAACCGATGCTTCTACACGTTAAATTACGTGAAATAAAGCGTTTTTATATCCACTTTCGCATGTCTAAAATGTCGCGTTTTCCAATTATTGACGAAAAATCTTTCCGCATAGTCGGTTCGGTGGCGAGTTCGAAAGTCACGAAAATACCGGAGTAACTGTCTGCATAGTCGGTTGGGTGCGCTGATCGTTGAACCGATGCTTCTACACGATATATTATACTAAATAAAGCGTTTTTCTATTCACTTTCGCAGGTCTAAAATTTCACGCTTTCGAGTTTTTGACGAAAATCCTCTCTGCATAGTCGGTTAGGTGCGCTGATCATCGCCGATCGTCGAACCGATGCTTCTACACGTTAAATTATACTATATAAAGCGTTTTTATATTCACCTTCGCATGTATGAAATTTCACGCTTCCGAGTTATTGACGAGAAATCTTTCCGCATAGTCGGTTCGGTGGCGAGTTCGAAAGTCACGAAAATACCGGAGCAACTTTCTGCATAGTTGGTTCGGTGCGCCGATCATCGCCGATCGTCGAACCGATGCTTCTACACGTTAAATTACGTGAAATAAAGCGTTTTTATATTCACTTTCACATGTCTAAAATGTCACGTTTTCGAATTATTGACGAAAAATCTTTCCGCATAGGCGGTTCGGTGGATAGTTCGAAAGTCACGAAAATACCGGAGTAATTGTCTGCATAGTCGGTTCGGTGCGCTGATCGTTGAACCGATGCTTCTACACGTTAAATTACGTGAAATAAAGCGTTTTTATATCCACTTTCGCATGTCTAAAATGTCGCGTTTTCCAATTATTGACGAAAAATCTTTCCGCATAGTCGGTTTGGTGGCGAGTTCGAAAGTCACGAAAATACCGGCGTAACGTTCTGCATATTCGGTTCGGTGCGCCGATCACCGCCGATCGTCGAACCGATGCTTCTACACGTTAAATTACGTGAAATAAAGCGTTTTTATATCCACTTTCGCATGTCTAAAATGTCGCGTTTTCGAATTATTGACGAAAAATCTTTCCGCATTGTCGGTTCGGTGGAGAGTTCGAAAGTCACTAAAATACCGGAGCAACTTTCTGCATAGTCGGTTCGGTGCGCCGATCATCGCCGATCGTCGAAGCCATGCTTCTATACGGTAAATTATACTAAATATAGCGTTTTTATATTCACTTTCGCATGTCTAAAATTACACGTTTCCGAGTTATTGACGAGAAATCTTTCCGCATGGTCGGTTCGGTGGCGAGTTCGAAAGTCACGAAAATACCGGCGTAACGTTCTGCATATTCGGTTCGGTGCGCCGATCACCGCCGATCGTCGAACCGATGCTTCTACACGTTAAATTACGTGAAATAAAGCGTTTTTATATCCACTTTCGCATGTCTAAAATGTCGCGTTTTCGAATTATTGACGAAAAATCTTTCCGCATTGTCGGTTCGGTGGAGAGTTCGAAAGTCACGAAAATACCGGAGCAACTTTCTGCATAGTCGGTTCGGTGCGCCGATCATCGCCGATCGTCGAACCGATTCTTCTACACGTTAAATTACGTGAAATAAAGCGTTTTTATATCCACTTTCGCATGTCTAAAATGTCGCGTTTTTCAATTATTGACGAAAAATCTTTCCGCATAGTCGGTTCGGTGGCGAGTTCGAAAGTCACGAAAATACCGCAGCAACTTTCTGCATAGTTGGTTCGGTGCGCCGATCATCGCCGATCGTCGAACCGATGCTTCTACACGTTAAATTACGTGAAATAAATTGTTTTTATATTCACTTTCACAGGTCTAAAATTTCACGCTTTCGAGTTATTGACGAAAATCCTTTCTGCATAGTCGGTTAGGTGCGCCGATCATCGCCGATCGTCGAACCGATGCTTCTACACGTTAAATTACGTGAAATAAAGCGTTTTTATATCCACTTTCGCATGTCGAAAATGTCGCGTTTTTCAATTATTGACGAAAAATCTTTCCGCATAGGCGGTTCGGTGGATAGTTCGAAAGTCACGAAAATACCGGAGTAACTGTCTGCATAGTCGGTTCGGTGCGCTGATCGTTGAACTGATGCTTCTACACGTTATATTATACAAAATATAGCGTTTTTATATTCACTTTCGCATGTCTAGAATGACATTATCGACAGTAATAATGATAATAACAGTAATAATAATGATAATAGTAATAACAATAATAGTAATTGTAATAACAATAATAATAATGACAATAACGACAATAATAATGATAATAACAGTAATAGTAAGGATAATAACAATAATAATAGTGATAATAACACTAATAATAATGATAATAACAACAATAATGATGATATTAACTATAATAGTAATGATAATAACAGTAGTAATAATGATAATAACTATAATAATAATGATAATAACAGTAGTAATAACGATCGTAACAATAATAATAATGATAATAACAATAATAGTAATGGTAATAACAATAATAATAATGATAATAACGACAATAATAATGACAATAACAGTAATAGTAATGATAATAACACTAATAATAATGATAATAACACTAATAATAATGATAATACCAATAATAATAATGATAATAATAATAATAGTAATGGTAATAACAATAATAATAATGACAATAACGACTATAATAATGATAATAGCAGTAATAGTAATGATAATAACGACAATAATAATGATAATACCAGTAATGATAATTATAATAGCAATACTAATAATGATAATGACAGTAATAATAATGATAATAACAATAATAATAATAATAATAACAATAATAATAATGGCAATAACGACAATAACAATAATAATAATAATAATAACAATAATAATAATGACAATAACGACAATAACATAAATAATAATGACAACAACAATAATAATAACGATTATAACAGAAATAATAACGGCAATAACAATAATAATAAGGATAATATCAATAATGGTAAGCGTAATAACAATAATAATAATGACAATAGCGGCTGTAATAATGATAATAACAATAATAATAATGATAATAACACTATTAATAATGATAATAACACTAATAATAATGATAATAACAATAATAATAATGATAATAATAATAATAGTAATGGTAATGACAATAATAATAATGACAATAACGACTATAATAATGATAATAACAGTAATAGTAATGATAATAACGACAATAATAATGATAATACCAGTAATGATAATTATAATAGCAATACTAATAATGATAATGACAGAAATAATAATGATAATAACACTAATAATAATAATAATAACAATAATAATAATGGCAATAACGACAATAACATAAATAATAATGACAACAACAATAATAATAACGATTATAACAGAAATAATAACGGCAATAACAATAATAATAAGGATAATAACGATAATAGTAAGCGTAATATCAATAATAATAATGGCAATAACGACAATAATAATTATAATACCAGTAATGATAATGATAATAGCAATACTAATAATGGTAATAACAGAAATAATAACGATAATAACAGAAATAATAATGATAATGATAATAGCAATACTAATAATGGTTATAACTATAATAATAATGATAATAACAGAAATAGTAATGATAATAACAATAATAATAATGGTAATAACAATAATAATAATGGTAATATCAATAATAATAATGGTGTTAACACTAACAATAATGACAATAACGACAATAATAATGATAATGAGAGTAATAATAATGATAATAACACTAATAATAATGATAATAACAGAAATAATAATGATAATGACAATAATAGTAAAGGTAATAACAATAATAATAATGGTGTTAACACTAACAATAATGACAATAACGACAATAATAATGATAATGAGAGTAATAATAATGATAATAACAATAATAATAACGATAATAACAGAAATAATAATGAGACTAACAATAATAATAATGGTAATAACAATAATAATAATTGTAATAACGCTAATAATTATGATAATAACAGTAATGATAATGATAATAGCAATACGAATAATGATAATAGCAGTAATGATAATAATAGCAATACGAATAATGATAATAACAGAAATAATAATGATAATAACAATAATAATTATGGTAATAACAATAATAATAATGATAATAACAATAATAATAATGGTGTTAACACTAACAATAATGACAATAACGACAATAATAATGATAATGAGAGTAATAATAATGATAATAACACTAATAATAATGATAATAACAGAAATAATAATGATAATGACAATAATAGTAAAGGTAATAACAATAATAATAATGATAATAAAGAAATAATAATGATATTAACAACAATAATAACGATAATAACAGAAATAATAATGAGAATAACAATAAGAATAATGGTAATAACAATAATAATAATGGTATTATCGACAATAATAATGATAATAACAGTAATGATAATGATAATAGCAATACTAATAATGATAATAACAACAATAATTATGATATTAACTATTATAATAATGATAAGAACAGTAGTAATAATGATAACAACAACAAAAATGATGATAATAACAATAATAATAATGGTAATATCTATAATAATAATGATAATAAAAGAAATAATAATGATAATAATAGGAATAATAAGGGTAATGGCAATAAAAATATTGATAATAACAGAAATAATAATGATAATTACAATAGTAATAATTGTAATAACAATAATAATAATGATAATCCCAGAAATAATAGTGATAATAACAATACTAAGAATGATAATAACATATATAATATTGATAATAACAATAATAATAACGATAATAACATAAATAAGAATGATAATAACAATAATAATAATGGTAATAATAACAATAATAATGATAATAACAGTAATAATAATGATAATAACAGTAATAATAATGATAATAACAGTAATAATAATGATAATAACAGAAATAATAATGATAATAACAATAGTAATAATTGTAATAACAATAATAATAATGATAATAACAATAACTATAACGATAATAACAGAAATAATAACGATAATAACAGAAATAATAATGAGACTAACAATAATAATAATGATAATAACAATAATAATTATAGTAATAACAATAATAATAATGATAATGACAATAATAGTAATGGTGTTAACAATAACAATAATGACAATAACGACAATAATAATGATAATACCAGTAATGATAATGATAATAGCAATACTAATAATGATAATGACAGTAATAATAATGATAATAACACTAATAATAATGATAATAACAATAATAATAATAGTGTTAACAATAACTATAATGACAATAACGACAATAATAATGATAATATCAGTAATGATAATGATTATAGCAATACTAATAATGATAATAACAGAAATAATAATGATAATAACAATAATAATAATGATAATAACAATAATAATGACGATAATAACATAAATAATAATGATAATAACCATAATAATAATGGTGTTAACAATAACAATAAAGACAATAACAGAAATAATAATGATAATAACAATAATAATAATGTTAATAACAATAATAATAATGGTAATATCAATAATAATAATGATAGTAACAGAAATAATAATGATAATAACAATAATAATAACGATAATAACAGAAATAATAATGAGACTAACAATAATAATAATGATAATAACAATAATAATTGTAGTAATAACAATAATAATAATGATAATGACAATAATAGTAATGGTGTTAACAATAACAATAATGACAATAACGACAATAATAATGATAATACCAGTAATGATAATGATAATAGCAATACTAATAATGATAATGACAGTAATAATAATGATAATAACACTAATAATAATGATAATAACAATAATAATAATAGTGTTAACAATAACTATAATGACAATAACGACAATAATAATGATAATATCAGTAATGATAATGATTATAGCAATACTAATAATGATAATAACAGAAATAATAATGATAATAACAATAATAATAATGGGAATAACAATAATAGTAATGGCAATAACAGTAATAATTATGATAATAACACTAATAATAATGATAATAACAATAATAATGACGATAATAACATAAATAATAATGATAATAACCATAATAATAATGGTGTTAACAATAACAATAAAGACAATAACAGAAATAATAATGATAATAACAATAATAATAATGTTAATAACAATAATAATAATGACAATAACGACAATAATAATGATAATAGCAATAACAATAATGATACTAACAGAAATAATAATGGTTATAACAATAACAATAATAGTAATAACGCTAATAATTATGATAATAACAGTAATGATAATGATAATAGCAATACGAATAATGATAATAACCGAAATAATAATGATAATTACAATAATAATAATGGTGTTAACAATAACAATAATGACAATAACGACAATAATAATGATAATACTAATAATGATAATGACAGTAATAATAATGATAATAACACTAATAATAATGATAATAACAGTAATAATAATGGTAATAATAATAATAATAATGACAATAACAACAATAATAATAATGGTAATAACAATAATAATAATGATAATAACAGAAATAATAATGATAATAACAATAATAATAATGGTGTTGACAATAACAATAATGACAGTAACGACAATAATAATGATAATACCAGTAATGATAATTATAATAGCAATACTAATAATGATAATAACAGAAATAATAATGAAAATAACAATAATAATAATGGTAATAACAATAATAATAATGATAATAACACTAATAATAATGGTACTAACAATAATAATAATGGCAATAACGACAATAATAATGATAATACCAGTAATGATAATGATAATAGCAATACTAATAATGATAATGACAGTAATAATAATGATAATAACACTAATAATAATGATAATAACAATAATAATAATAGTGTTAACAATAACTATAATGACAATAACGACAATAATAATGATAATATCAGTAATGATAATGATTATAGCAATACTAATAATGATAATAACAGAAATAATAATGATAATAGCAATACTAATAATGATAATAACTATAATAATAATGATAATAACAATAATAATAATAGTGTTAACAATAACTATAATGACAATAACATAAATAATAATGATAATAAAAATAATAATAATAATAATAACAGTAATGATAATGATAATAGCGATACTAATAATGATAATAACAAAACTAATAATCATAATAACAATAATAATAATGATAATAACAGAAGTAATAATGATAATAACAACAATAATGATGATATTAACTATAATAATAATAATAATAATAATAACACGAATAATAATGTTAATAACAGTAATAATAATGGTAATAACACTAATAACAATGATAATAACAGAAATAATAATGAGAATAACAATAATAATAATGATAGTAACAATAACAGTAATGGTAATGACAATAATAATAATGACTATAACGACTATAATAATGATAATAACATTAATAGTAATGTTAATAACAACAATAATAATGATAATAACTATAATAATAATAATAATAATAATAATAACACGAATAATAATGTTAATAACAGTAATAATAATGGTAATAACACTAATAATAATGATAATAACAGAAATAATAATGAGAATAACAATAATAATAATGATAATAACAATAAGAATAATGGTGTTAACAATAACAATAATGACAATAACGACAATAATAATGATAATACCAGTAATGATAATGATTATAGCAATACTATTAATGATAATAACAGAAATAATAATGATAATAAAAATAATAATAATGGTAATAACAATAATAATTATGATAATAACACTAATAATAATGATAATAACAATAATAATGACGATAATAACATAAATAATAATGATAATAACAATAATAATAATAGTGTTAACAATAACAATAAAGACAATAACGACAATAATAATGATAATAGCAATACTAATAATGATAATAACAATAATAATAATGGTAATAACAATAATAATAATGATAATAACCCTAATAAGTATGATAATAACAATAATAGTAATGGTATAACAATAATAATAATGGCAATAACGACAATAATAATGATAATAACAATAATAGTAATGGTAATAACAATAAGAATAATGACTATAACGACTATAATAATGATAATAACAGTAATAGTAATGTTAATAACAATAATAACAATGATAATAACATTAATAATAATGATAATAACAACAATAATGATGATATTAACTATAATAATAATGATAATAACAGTAGTAATAATGATAATAACAACAATAATGATGATCGTAACTATAATCATAATGATAATACCACTAATAACAATGATAATAACAATTATAGTTATGACAATAACGACAATAATAATGATAATAGCAATACTAATAATGATAATAACAGTAATAATAATGATAATAACAGTAATGATAATGATAATAGCAATACTAATAATGATAATAACAGGACTAATAATCATAATAACAGTAATGATAATGATAATAGCATTACCAATAATGATAATAACAATAATAATAATGGTGTTAACAATAACAATAATGACAATAACGACAATAATAATGATAATACCAGTAATGATAATGATAATAGCAATACTAATAATGATAATGACAGTAATAATAATGATAATAACTATAATAATAATGATAATAACAATAATAATAATAATATCAGAAATAATAATGATAATAACAGTAATTATAATGGTGTTAACAATAACAATAATGACAATAACGACAATAATAATGATAATACCAGTAATGATAATTATAATAGCAATACTAATAATGACAATAATGGCAATATTAATGATAATAACAGTAATAATAATAATAATAACAATAACGACAATAATAATGATAATACCAGTAATGATAATTATAATAGCAATACTAATAATGATAATAACAGAAATAATAATGAAAATAACAATAATAATAATGGTAATAACAATAATAATAATGATAATAACACTAATAATAATGGTACTAACAATAATAATAATGGCAATAACGACAATAATAATGATAATACCAGTAATGATAATGATAATAGCAATACTAATAATGATAATGACAGTAATAATAATGATAATAACACTAATAATAATGATAATAACAATAATAATAATAGTGTTAACAATAACTATAATGACAATAACGACAATAATAATGATAATATCAGTAATGATAATGATTATAGCAATACTAATAATGATAATAACAGAAATAATATTGATAATAGCAATAATAATAATGGTAATAACAATAATAATAATGGTGTTAACAATAACAATAAAGACAATAACGACAATAATAATGATAATAGCAATACTAATAATGATAATAACTATAATAATAATGGTAATAACAATAATAATAATGGCAATAACCCTAATAATTATGATAATAACAACAATAATGTTGATATTAACTATAATAATAATGATAATAACAATAATAATAATGATAATAACAATAATAGTAATGGTATAACAATAATAATAATGGCAATAACGACAATAATAATGATAATAACAGTAATAATAATGACATTAACGTCAATGATAATGATAATAACAGTAATAATAATGATAATAACAGTAATAGTAATGTTAATAACAATAATAATAATGATAATAACATTAATAATAATGATAATAAGAACAATAATGATGATATTAACTATAATAATAATGATAATAACCGTAATAATAATGATAATAACAACAATAATGATGATCGTAACTATAATCATAATGATAATACCACGAATAACAATGATAATAACAATTATAGTTATGACAATAACGACAATAATAATGATAATAGCAATACTAATAATGATAATAACAGTAATAATAATGATAATAACAGTAATGATAATGATAATAGCAATACCAATAATGATAATAACAGAAATAATGATGATATTAACCATAATAATAATAATAATAACACTAGTAATAATGATAATAACAGTAATAATAATGATAATAACAGTAATAATAATGATAATAACACTAATAATAATAATAATAACAATAATAATAATGATAATAACAGAAGTAATAATGATAATAACAACAATAATGATGGTATTAACTATAATAATAATAATAATAATAACACGAATAATAATGATAATAACAGTAATAATAATGGTAATAACACTAATAATAATGATAATAACAGAAATAATAATGATAATAAAAATAATAATAATAATAATAACAGTAATGATAATGATAATAGCGATACTAATAATGATAATAACAAAACTAATAATCATAATAACAATAATAATAATGATAATAACAGAAGTAATAATGATAATAACAACAATAATGATGATATTAACTATAATAATAATAATAATAATAATAACACGAATAATAATGTTAATAACAGTAATAATAATGGTAATAACACTAATAACAATGATAATAACAGAAATAATAATGAGAATAACAATAATAATAATGATAGTAACAATAACAGTAATGGTAATGACAATAATAATAATGACTATAACGACTATAATAATGATAATAACATTAATAGTAATGTTAATAACAACAATAATAATGATAATAACTATAATAATAATAATAATAATAATAATAACACGAATAATAATGTTAATAACAGTAATAATAATGGTAATAACACTAATAATAATGATAATAACAGAAATAATAATGAGAATAACAATAATAATAATGATAATAACAATAAGAATAATGGTGTTAACAATAACAATAATGACAATAACGACAATAATAATGATAATACCAGTAATGATAATGATTATAGCAATACTATTAATGATAATAACAGAAATAATAATGATAATAAAAATAATAATAATGGTAATAACAATAATAATTATGATAATAACACTAATAATAATGATAATAACAATAATAATGACGATAATAACATAAATAATATTGATAATAACAATAATAATAATAGTGTTAACAATAACAATAAAGACAATAACGACAATAATAATGATAATAGCAATACTAATAATGATAATAACAATAATAATAATGGTAATAACAATAATAATAATGATAATAACCCTAATAAGTATGATAATAACAATAATAGTAATGGTATAACAATAATAATAATGGCAATAACGACAATAATAATGATAATAACAATAATAGTAATGGTAATAACAATAAGAATAATGACTATAACGACTATAATAATGATAATAACAGTAATAGTAATGTTAATAACAATAATAACAATGATAATAACATTAATAATAATGATAATAACAACAATAATGATGATATTAACTATAATAATAATGATAATAACAGTAGTAATAATGATAATAACAGTAGTAATAATGATAATAACAACAATAATGATGATCGTAACTATAATCATAATGATAATACCACTAATAACAATGATAATAACAATTATAGTTATGACAATAACGACAATAATAATGATAATAGCAATACTAATAATGATAATAACAGTAATAATAATGATAATAACAGTAATGATAATGATAATAGCAATACTAATAATGATAATAACAGGACTAATAATCATAATAACAGTAATGATAATGATAATAGCATTACCAATAATGATAATAACAATAATAATAATGGTGTTAACAATAACAATAATGACAATAACGACAATAATAATGATAATACCAGTAATGATAATGATAATAGCAATACTAATAATGATAATGACAGTAATAATAATGATAATAACACTAATAATAATGACAATAACAATAATAATAATAGTGTTAACAATAACTATAATGACAATAACGACAATAATAATGATAATACCAGTAACGATAATTATAATAACAATACTAATAATGATAATAACAATAATAATAATAGTGTTAACAATAACAATAATGACAATAACGACAATAATAATGATAATAGCAATACTAATAATGATAATAACACTAATAATAATGGTAATAACACTAATAATAATGATAATAATAGAAATAATAATGAGTATAACAATAATAATAATGGTGTTAACAATAACAATAATGACAATAACGACAATAATAATGATAATATCAGTAATGATAATGATTATAGCAATACTAATAATGATAATAACAGAAATAATAATGATAATAACTATAATAATAATGATAATAACAATAATAATAATAATATCAGAAATAATAATGATAATAACAGTAATTATAATGGTGTTAACAATAACAATAATGACAATAACGACAATAATAATGATAATACCAGTAATGATAATTATAATAGCAATACTAATAATGATAATAACAGAAATAATAATGAAAATAACTATAATAATAATGGTAATAACAATAATAATAATGATAATAACACTAATAATAATGGTACTAACAATAATAATAATGGCAATAACGACAATAATAATGATAATACCAGTAATGATAATGATAATAGCAATACTAATAATGATAATGACAGTAATAATAATGATAATAACACTAATAATAATGATAATAACAATAATAATAATAGTGTTAACAATAACTATAATGACAATAACGACAATAATAATGATAATAGCAATAATAATAATGGTAATAACAATAATAATAATGGCAATAACAGTAATAATTATGATAATAACACTAATAATAATGATAATAACAATAATAATGACGATAATAACATAAATAATAATGATAATAACCATAATAATAATGGTGTTAACAATAACAATAAAGACAATAACAGAAATAATAATGATAGTAACAATAATAATAATGTTAATAACAATAATAATAATGGTAATATCAATAATAATAATGATAGTAACAGAAATAATAATGATAATAACAATAATAATAACGATAATAACAGAAATAATAATGAGACTAACAATAATAATAATGATAATAACAATAATAATTGTAGTAATAACAATAATAATCATGATAATGACAATAATAATAATGGTGTTAACAATAACAATAATGACAATAACGACAATAATAATGATAATACCATTAATGATAATGATAATAGCAATACTAATAATGATAATAACAATAATAATAATAGTGTTAGCAATAACTATAATGACAATAACGACAATAATAATGATAATATCAGTAATGATAATGATTATAGCAATACTAATAATGATAATAACAGAAATAATAATAATAGTAATAACAATAATAATAATGGTGTTAACAATAACAATAAAGACAATAACGACAATAATAATGATAATAGCAATACTAATAATGATAATAACTATAATAATAATGGTAATAACAATAATAATAATGACAATAACCCTAATAATTATGATAATAACAACAATAATGTTGATATCAACTATAATAATAATGATAATAACAATAATAATAATGATAATAACAATAATAGTAATGGTATAACAATAATAATAATGGCAATAACGACAATAATAATGATAATAACAGCAATAATAATGACATTAACGTCAATGATAATGATAATAACAGTAATAATAATGATAATAGCAATAACAAAAATGATAATAACAATAATAGTACTGGTAATAACAATAAGAATAATGACTATAACGACTATAATAATGATAATAACAGTAATAGTAATGTTAATAACAATAATAATAATGATAATAACATTAATAATAATGATAATAAGAACAATAATGATGATATTAACTATAATAATAATGATAATAACAGTAATAATAATGATAATAACAACAATAATGATGATCGTAACTATAATCATAATGATAATACCACGAATAACAATGATAATAACAATTATAGTTATGACAATAACGACAATAATAATGATAATAGCAATACTAATAATGATAATAACAGTAATAATAATGATAATAACAGTAATGATAATGATAATAGCAATACCAATAATGATAATAACAGAAATAATGATGATATTAACCATAATAATAATAATAATAACACTAGTAATAATGATAATAACAGTAATAATAATGATAATAACAGTAATAATAATGATAATAACACTAATAATAATAATAATAACAATAATAATAATGATAATAACAGAAGTAATAATGATAATAACAACAATAATGATGGTATTAACTATAATAATAATAATAATAATAACACGAATAATAATGATAATAACAGTAATAATAATGGTAATAACACTAATAATAATGATAATAACAGAAACAATAATGATAATAACAATAATAATAATAGTGTTAACAATAACTATAATGACAATAACAGAAATAATAATGATAATAAAAATAATAATAATAATAATAACAGTAATGATAATGATAATAGCGATACTAATAATGATAATAACAAAACTAATAATCATAATAACAATAATAATAATGATAATAACAGAAGTAATAATGATAATAACAACAATAATGATGATATTAACTATAATAATAATAATAATAATAATAACACGAATAATAATGTTAATAACAGTAATAATAATGGTAATAACACTAATAATAATGATAATAACAGAAATAATAATGAGAATAACAATAATAATAATGATAGTAACAATAACAGTAATGGTAATGACAATAATAATAATGACTATAACGACTACAATAATGATAATAACATTAATAGTAATGTTAATAACAACAATAATAATGATAATAACTATAATAATAATAATAATAATAATAATAACACGAATAATAATGTTAATAACAGTAATAATAATGGTAATAACACTAATAATAATGATAATAACAGAAATAATAATGAGAATAACAATAATAATAATGATAATAACAATAAGAATAATGGTGTTAACAATAACAATAATGACAATAACGACAATAATAATGATAATACCAGTAATGATAATGATTATAGCAATACTATTAATGATAATAACAGAAATAATAATGATAATAAAAATAATAATAATGGTAATAACAATAATAATTATGATAATAACACTAATAATAATGATAATAACAATAATAATGACGATAATAACATAAATAATAATGATAATAACAATAATAATAATAGTGTTAACAATAACAATAAAGACAATAACGATAATAATAATGATAATAGCAATACTAATAATGATAATAACAATAATAATAATGGTAATAACGACAATAATAATGATAATAACAATAATAGTAATGGTAATAACAATAAGAATAATGACTATAACGACTATAATAATGATAATAACAGTAATAGTAATGTTAATAACAATAATAATAATGGTAATAACAATAATAATAGTGATAATAACCCTCTTAATTATGATAATAACAACAAGAATGATGATATTAACTATAATAATAATGATAATAAAAGTAATAACAATGGTACTACAATAATACTAATGACATTAACGACAATAATAATGATAATAGCAATAACAATAATGATAATAACAGAAATAATAATGATAATAACAATAATAATACCGATAATAACATGAATAATAATGATAATAACATAAATAATAATGATAATAACAATAATAATAATGGTAATAACAATAACAATAATGACAATAACGACAATAATAATGATAATACCAGTAATGATAATTATAATAACAATACTAATAATGATAATAACATAAATAATAATGATAATAACAATAATAATAATAGTGTTAACAATAACAATAATGACAATAACGACAATAATAATGATAATAGCAATACTAATAATGATAATAACCATAATAATAATGGTAATAACAATAATAATAATGATAATAACAGAAGTAATAATGATAATAACAACAATAATGATGATATTAACTATAATAATAATAATAACAATAACACTAATAATAATGATAATAACAGTAATAATAATGATAATAACATTAATAATAATGGTAATAACAATAATAATAATGACAATAACGACTATAATAGCGATAATAACACTAATAGTAATGATAGTAACAATAATAATAATGATAATAATAGAAATAATAGTGATTATAACAATAATAATAAAGATAGTAACCATAATGAGAATGATAATAACAATAATAATAATGATAATACCAGTAATGATAATTATAATAGCAATACTAATAATGACAATAATGGCAATATTAATGATAATAACAGTAATAATAATAATAATAACAATAACGACAATAATAATGATAATATCAGTAATGATAATTATAATAGCAATACTAATAATGATAATAACAGAAATAATAATGAAAATAACAATTAAAATAATAGTGTTAACAATAACAATAATGACAACAACGACAATAATAATGATAATAGCAATACTAATAATGATAATAACAATAATAATAATGGTAATAACAATAATAATAATGATAATAACACTAATAATAATGGTACTAACAATAATAATAATGGTAATACCAATAATAATTATGATAATAACACTAATAATAATGATAATAACACTAATAATAATGGTACTAACAATAACAATAATGACAATAACGCCAGTAATAATGATAAGAACAGTAATGATAATGATAATAGCAATACTAATAATGATACTAACAGAAATAATAATGATAATAACAATAATAATAACGACAATAACATAACTAATAGTGATAATAACAAATAACAATGATAATAATAACACTAATAATAATGATAAGCTCAGAAATAATAACGTTAATAACAGATATAATAATGATAATAACAGTAAACATAATGATAATAGCAATACTAGTAATGATAATAACAGAAATAATAATGATAATAACAGTAATTATAATGGTGTTAACATTAACAATAATGACAATAACGACAATAATAATGATAATACCGGTAATGATAATTATAATAGCAATACTAATAATGACAATAATGGCAATAATAATGATAATAACAGTGATAATAATAATAATAACAATAACAATAATAATAATAGTGTTAACAATAACAATAATGACAATAACAGAAATAATAATGATAATAGCAATAATAATAATAATAATAACACGAATAATAATGTTAATAACAGTAATAATAATGGTAATAACACTAATAATAATGATAATAACAGAAATAATAATGAGAATAACAATAATAATAATGATAATAACAATAAGAATAATGGTGTTAACAATAACAATAATGACAATAACGACAATAATAATGATAATACCAGTAATGATAATGATTATAGCAATACTATTAATGATAATAACAGAAATAATAATGATAATAAAAATAATAATAATGGTAATAACAATAATAATTATGATAATAACACTAATAATAATGATAATAACAATAATAATGACGATAATAACATAAATAATAATGATAATAACAATAATAATAATAGTGTTAACAATAACAATAAAGACAATAACGACAATAATAATGATAATAGCAATACTAATAATGATAATAACAATAATAATAATGGTAATAACAATAATAATAATGATAATAACCCTAATAAGTATGATAATAACAATAATAGTAATGGTATAACAATAATAATAATGGCAATAACGACAATAATAATGATAATAACAATAATAGTAATGGTAATAACAATAAGAATAATGACTATAACGACTATAATAATGATAATAACAGTAATAGTAATGTTAATAACAATAATAACAATGATAATAACATTAATAATAATGATAATAACAACAATAATGATGATATTAACTATAATAATAATGATAATAACAGTAGTAATAATGATAATAACAACAATAATGATGATCGTAACTATAATCATAATGATAATACCACTAATAACAATGATAATAACAATTATAGTTATGACAATAACGACAATAATAATGATAATAGCAATACTAATAATGATAATAACAGTAATAATAATGATAATAACAGTAATGATAATGATAATAGCAATACTAATAATGATAATAACAGGACTAATAATCATAATAACAGTAATGATAATGATAATAGCATTACCAATAATGATAATAACAATAATAATAATGGTGTTAACAATAACAATAATGACAATAACGACAATAATTATGATAATACCAGTAATGATAATGATAATAGCAATACTAATAATGATAATGACAGTAATAATAATGATAATAACACTAATAATAATGACAATAACAATAATAATAATAGTGTTAACAATAACTATAATGACAATAACGACAATAATAATGATAATACCAGTAACGATAATTATAATAACAATACTAATAATGATAATAACAATAATAATAATAGTGTTAACAATAACAATAATGACAATAACGACAATAATAATGATAATAGCAATACTAATAATGATAATAACACTAATAATAATGGTAATAACACTAATAATAATGATAATAATAGAAATAATAATGAGAATAACAATAATAATAATGGTGTTAACAATAACAATAATGACAATAACGACAATAATAATGATAATAGCAATAATAATAATGGTAATAACAATAATAATAATGGCAATAACAGTAATAATTATGATAATAACACTAATAATAATGATAATAACAATAATAATGACGATAATAACATAAATAATAATGATAATAACCATAATAATAATGGTGTTAACAATAACAATAAAGACAATAACAGAAATAATAATGATAATAACAATAATAATAATGTTAATAACAATAATAATAATGGTAATATCAATAATAATAATGATAGTAACAGAAATAATAATGATAATAGCAATAATAATAACGATAATAACAGAAATAATAATGAGACTAACAATAATAATAATGATAATAACAATAATAATTGTAGTAATAACAATAATAATAATGATAATGACAATAATAATAATGGTGTTAACAATAACAATAATGACAATAACGACAATAATAATGATAATACCATTAATGATAATGATAATAGCAATACTAATAATGATAATAACAATAATAATAATAGTGTTAGCAATAACTATAATGACAATAACAACAATAATAATGATAATATCAGTAATGATAATGATTATAGCAATACTAATAATGATAATAACAGAAATAATAATAATAGTAATAACAATAATAATAATGGTGTTAACAATAACAATAAAGACAATAACGACAATAATAATGATAATAGCAATACTAATAATGATAATAACTATAATAATAATGGTAATAACAATAATAATAATGACAATAACCCTAATAATTATGATAATAACAATAATAGTAATGGTATAACAATAATAATAATGGCAATAACGACAATAATAATGATAATAACAATAATAGTAATGGTAATAACAATAAGAATAATGACTATAACGACTATAATAATGATAATAACAGTAATAGTAATGTTAATAACAATAATAACAATGATAATAACATTAATGATAATGATAATAACAACAATAATGATGATATTAACTATAATAATAATGATAATAACAGTAGTAATAATGATAATAACAACAATAATGATGATCGTAACTATAATCATTATGATAATACCACTAATAACAATGATAATAACAATTATAGTTATGACAATAACGACAATAATAATGATAATAGCAATACTAATAATGATAATAACAGTAATAATAATGATAATAACAGTAATGATAATGATAATAGCAATACTAATAATGATAATAACAGGACTAATAATCATAATAACAGTAATGATAATGATAATAGCATTACCAATAATGATAATAACAATAATAATGACGATAATAACATAAATAATAATGATAATAACAATAATAATAATGGTGTTAACAATAACAATAATGATAATAACAGAAATAATAATGAGAATAACAATAATAATAATGGTAATAACAATAATAATAGTGATAATAACCCTCTTAATTATGATAATAACAACAAGAATGATGATATTAACTATAATAATAATGATAATAAAAGTAATAACAATGGTACTACAATAATACTAATGACATTAACGACAATAATAATGATAATAACAATAATAATAATGATAATAAAGATAATAATAATGACAATAACGACAATAATAATGATAATAGCAATAACAATAATGATAATAACAGAAATAATAATGATAATAACAATAATAATACCGATAATAACATGAATAATAATGATAATAACATAAATAATAATGATAATAACAATAATAATAATGGTAATAACAATAACAATAATGACAATAACGACAATAATAATGATAATACCAGTAATGATAATTATAATAACAATACTAATAATGATAATAACATAAATAATAATGATAATAACAGTAATGATAATGATAATAGCAATACTAATAATGATAATAACAGGACTAATAATCATAATAACAGTAATGATAATGATAATAGCATTACCAATAATGATAATAACAATAATAATGACGATAATAACATAAATAATAATGATAATAACAATAATAATAATGGTGTTAACAATAACAATAATGATAATAACAGAAATAATAATGAGAATAACAATAATAATAATGGTAATAACAATAATAATAGTGATAATAACCCTCTTAATTATGATAATAACAACAAGAATGATGATATTAACTATAATAATAATGATAATAAAAGTAATAACAATGGTACTACAATAATACTAATGACATTAACGACAATAATAATGATAATAACAATAATAATAATGATAATAAAGATAATAATAATGACAATAACGACAATAATAATGATAATAGCAATAACAATAATGATAATAACAGAAATAATAATGATAATAACAATAATAATACCGATAATAACATGAATAATAATGATAATAACATAAATAATAATGATAATAACAATAATAATAATGGTAATAACAATAACAATAATGACAATAACGACAATAATAATGATAATACCAGTAATGATAATTATAATAACAATACTAATAATGATAATAACATAAATAATAATGATAATAACAATAATAATAATAGTGTTAACAATAACAATAATGACAATAACGACAATAATAATGATAATAGCAATACTAATAATGATAATAACCATAATAATAATGGTAATAACAATAATAATAATGATAATAACAGAAGTAATAATGATAATAACAACAATAATGATGATATTAACTATAATAATAATAATAACAATAACACTAATAATAATGATAATAACAGTAATAATAATGATAATAACATTAATAATAATGGTAATAACAATAATAATAATGACAATAACGACTATAATAGCGATAATAACACTAATAGTAATGATAGTAACAATAATAATAATGATAATAATAGAAATAATAGTGATTATAACAATAATAATAAAGATAGTAACCATAATGAGAATGATAATAACAATAATAATAATGATAATACCAGTAATGATAATTATAATAGCAATACTAATAATGACAATAATGGCAATATCAATGATAATAACAGTAATAATAATAATAATAACAATAACGACAATAATAATGATAATATCAGTAATGATAATTATAATAGCAATACTAATAATGATAATAACAGAAATAATAATGATAATAACAATAATAATAATGGTAATAACAATAATAATAATGATAATAACAGAAATAATAATGATAATAACAATAATAATAATGGTAATAACGATAACAATAATGACAATAACGACAATAATAATGATAATACCAGTAATGATAATTATAATAGCAATACTAATAATGATAATAACAGAAATAATAATGAAAATAACAATTAAAATAATAGTGTTAACAATAACAATAATGACAACAACGACAATAATAATGATAATAGCAATACTAATAATGATAATAACAATAATAATAATGGTAATAACAATAATAATAATGATAATAACACTAATAATAATGGTACTAACAATAATAATAATGGTAATAACAATAATAATTATGATAATAACACTAATAATAATGATAATAACACTAATAATAATGGTACTAACAATAACAATAATGACAATAACGACAGTAATAATGATAAGAACAGTAATGATAATGATAATAGCAATACTAATAATGATACTAACAGAAATAATAATGATAATAACAATAATAATAACGACAATAACATAACTAATAGTGATAATAACAAATAACAATGATAATAATAACACTAATAATAATGATAAGCTCAGAAATAATAACGTTAATAACAGATATAATAATGATAATAACAGTAAACATAATGATAATAGCAATACTAGTAATGATAATAACAGAAATAATAATGATAATAACAGTAATTATAATGGTGTTAACATTAACAATAATGACAATAACGACAATAATAATGATAATACCGGTAATGATAATTATAATAGCAATACTAATAATGACAATAATGGCAATAATAATGATAATAACAGTGATAATAATAATAATAACAATAACAATAATAATAATAGTGTTAACAATAACAATAATGACAATAACAGAAATAATAATGATAATAGCAATAATAATAATGATAATAATAGAAATAATAATGATAATAACAATAATAATAATGGTAATAACAATAACAATTATGATAATAACACAAATAATAATGATAATAACAATAATAATGACGATAATAACAGAAATAATAATGATAATAACAATAATAATAATGGTAATAACAATAATAATTATGATAATAACACAAATAATAATGATAATAACAATAATAATAATGATAATAACAGAAATAATAATGATAATAACAATAATAATAATGGTAATAACAATAACAATAATGACAATAGCGACAATAATAATGATAATACCAGTAATGATAATGATAATAGCAATACTGATAATGATAATAAGAGTAATAATAATAATAATGATAATAACAATAATAATAATGGTAATAACAATAATAATAATGATAATAACCCTAATAATTATGATAATAACAACAATAATGATGATATTAGCTATAATAATAATGATAATAACAATAATAATAATGATAATAACAATAATAGTAATGGTAATAACAATAATAATAATGACAATAACGACTATAATAACGATAATAACACTAATAGTAATGATAGTAACAATAATAATAATGATAATAACGACAATAATAATGATAAGAACAATAATAATAGCGATAATAACGACAATAATAATGATAATAACAGAAATAATAATGGTAATAATGTTAATAACAATAATAATAATGGTGTTAACAATAACAATAATGACAATAACGACAATAATAATGATAATACCAGTAATGATAATTATAATAGCAATACTAATAATGACAATAACGACAATAATAATAATAATAACAGTAATAATAATAATAATAATAACAATAATAATAATGATAATAACAGAAAGAATAATGATAATAACAATAACAATAATGGTGTTAACAATAACAATAATGACAATAACGACAATAATAATGATAATAACAGAAATAATAATGAGAATAACAATACTAATAATGATAATAACACTAATAATAATGATAATAACAATAATAATAATGGTAGTAACAATAATAATAATGACGTTATCGACAGTAATAATGATAATAACAGTAATGATAATGATAATAGCAATATTAATAATGATACTAACATAAAGAATAATGATAATATCATAAATAATAATGATAATAACAATAATAATAATAGTGTTAACAATAATAATAATGACAATAACAGAAATAATAATGATAATAACAATAATAATAATGGTAATAACAATAATAATAATGGCAATATCGACAATAATAATGATAATACCAGTAATGATAATGATAATAGCAATACTAATAATGATAATAACAGTAATAGTAATAATGACATTAACGACAATAATAATGGTAATGACAATAATAATAATGATAATAACAGTAGTAATAATGATAATAACAATAATAATAATGGTAATAACAATGATAATAATGACAATAACAATAATAATAACGATAATAACAGTAATGATAATAGCAATACTAATAATGATAATAACAGTAATAATAATAATAATGATAATAACAATAATAATAATAGTAATGACAATAATAATACCGATAATAACAGAAATAATAATGATAATAACAATAATAATAACGATAATAACAGCTATAGTAATGAAAATAACAATAATAATAATGGTAGTAACAATAATAATAAGGATTATAAAAGAAATAATAATGATAATAACAATAATAATACCGATAATAACAGAAATAATAATGATAATAACAATAATAATAGTGATAATAACAATAATAGTAATGGTAGTAACAATAATAATAAGGATAATAAAAGAAATAATAATGATAACAATAATAAGAATGATAATAACAGTAGTAATAATGACAATCACAACAATACTGATGATATTAACAATAATAATAATAATAATAACAGAAGCAATAATGATAATAACAATACTAATAATGATAATAGCAATACTAATAATGATAATAACAGTAATAATAATAATAATGATAATAACAATAATAATAATGATAATAACAGTAATGATAATGATAATAGCAATACTAATAATGATAATAACAAGAATAATGATGATATTAACTATTATAATAATGATAAGAACAGTAGTAATAATAATAACAACAACAATAATGATGATATTAACTATAATCATAATGGTAATAACAATAATAATAATGATAATAAAAGAAATAATAATGATAATAACAATAATAATAATGGCATTATCGACAATAATAATGATAATAACAGTAATGATAATAATAATAACAATAATAAAGATTATATTAACTATAATCATAATGGTATTAACAATAATAATAATCATAATAACAGTAATGATAATGATAATAACAATAATAATAACGATAATAACAGAAATAATAAGCATAATAACAATAATAGTAAAAGTAATGACAATAATAATAAGGATAATAACAGAAATAATAATGATAATGACAATAATAGTAAAGGTAATAACAATAATAATAATGAGAATAACAATAAGAATAATGGTAATAACAATAATAATAATGGTATTATCGACAATAATAATGATAATAACAGTAATGATAATGATAATAGCATTACTAATAAAGATAATAACAGTAATAATAATAATAATGATAATAACAATAATAATAATAGTAATGACAATAATAATACCGATAATAACAGAAATAATAATGATAATAACAATAATAATAACGATAATAACAGCTATAGTAATGAAAATAACAATAATAATAATGATAATAACAACAATAATGATGATATTAACTATAATAATAATGTTAATAACAGTAGTAATAATGATAATAACAATACTAATAATGATAATAACAATAATAATAATGGTAATAACAATAATAATAATGACAATAACAATAATAATAACGATAATAACATTAATGATAATAGCAATACTAATAATGATAATAACAGTAATAATAATAATAATGATAATAACAATAATAGTACTGGTAATAACAATAATAATGATAATAACTATAATAATAATGGTAATAACAATAATAATAATGATAATAATGGTAAGAACAATAATAATAATGATAATAACAGTAATATTAATAATAATAACAATAATAATAATGATAATAACAGAAATAATAATGATAGTAACAATAATAATAGCGATAATAGCAGTAATAATAATAATAGTAACAATAATAATAATGATAATAACAATAATAATAATGATAATAAAAATAATAATAATGATAATAACAGAAATAATAATGATAATAACAATAACAATAACGATAATAACATAAATAATAATGATATTAACAATAATAATAACGATAATAACAGAAATAATAGTGATATAAACAACAATAATAATAATGGTAATAACAATAATAATAATGGCATTATCGACAATAATAATGATAATGATAATAGCAATACTAATAAAGATAATAACAGTAATAATAATAATAGGAATTAACGACAATTATAATGATAATAACAACAATAATGATGATAATAACTATAATAATAATGGTAATAACAATAATAATAATGAAAATAACAAAAATAATAATGATAATAACAATAATAATAACTATAATAACATAAATAGTAATGATAATAACAATAATAATAATAGTGTTAACAATAATAATAATGACAATAACAGAAATAATAATGATAATAACAGTAATAATAATGATAATAACAACAATAATGATGATAATAACAGTAATAATAATAGTAATAACAATAATAAGAATGATAATAACAATAATAATAATGGTAATGACAATAATAATAATGATAATAACATAAGTAATAATGATAATAACAATAATAATAACGATAATAACATAAATAATAATGATAATAACAATAATAATAATGGTAATAACAATAATAGTAATGGCATTAACGACAATAATAATGATAATAACAATAATAATAATGATAATAAAAATAATAATAACGATAATAACAGAAATAATATCGATAATAACAATAATAATAACGATAATAACAATAATAGTAATGGTAGTAACAATAATAATAACGATAATAACAGAAATAATAATGATAATAACAATAATAATAATGGTAATGACAATAATAATAATAATAATAACAGAAATAATAATGATAATAATAATAATAATAACGATAATAACAGTAATGATAATAGCAATACTAATAATGATAATAACAGTAATAATAATAATAATGATAATAACAATAATAGTAATGGTAATAACAATAATAGTAACGATAATAACAGAAATAATAATCATAATAACAATAATAATAATAGTAATGACAATAATAATACCGATAATAACACAAATAATAATGATAATAACAATAATAATAACGATAATAGCAGCTATAGTAATGAAAATACTAATAATAATAATGGTAATAACAATAATTATAATGATAATAACAGTAATAATAATGGTAATAGCAATAATAATAATGACAATAACAACAATACTAATGATAATACCAGTAATGATAATGATAATAGCAATACTAATAATGATAATAACAACAATAATGATGATATTAACTATAATCATAATGGTAATAACAATAATAATAATGATAATAAAAGAAATAATAATGATAATAACAATAATAATAACGATAATAACAGAAATAATAATGAGAATAACAATAATAATAATGGCATTATCGACAATAATAATGATAATAACAGTAATGATAATGATGACATTAACGACAATAATAATGGTGATATTAACTATAATCATAATGGTATTAACAATAATAATAGTCATAATAACAGTAATGATAATGATAATAACAATAATAATAACGATAATAACAGAAATAATAAGCATAATAACAATAATAGTAAAAGTAATGACAATAATAATATGGATAATAACAGAAATAATAATGATAATGACAATAATAGTAAAGGTAATAACAATAATAATAATGAGAATAACAATAAGAATAATGGTAATAACAATAATAATAATGGTATTATCGACAATAATAATGATAATAACAGTAATGATAATGATAATAGCATTACTAATAAAGATAATAACAGTAATAATAATAATAATGATAATAACAATAATAATAATAGTAATGACAATAATAATACCGATAATAACAGAAATAATAATGATAATAACAATAATAATAACGATAATAACAGCTATAGTAATGAAAATAACAATAATAATAATGATAATAACAACAATAATGATGATATTAACTATAATAATAATGTTAATAACAGTAGTAA